>PVKU01005537.1:0-121244 GCA_004027475.1 Anoura caudifer | reverse complement strand
TCACAGCCTGCAATTGTGTAAAGAGATTCACGACCCGACACACTTTCTTCAGTCTATTACGTGAGCAAAAAGTTTCAATTTTCAACACCCGGTGCGGGCGAGGGGGCGGGGGCCGGGGGCGGTGACGGGCACTCCTGGTGCCCGGGCCAGGTGCCAACGGGTGCGCCTGCTGGCGGGGCACTCGGGCCATGTCCCCCGACGCTCTGGATCCCGCAGGGAAGTAGCGTATTTCTAGAAAAGTGGCCGCGACCCACGCAGGAGGCCGCACTCAGCCCACCGCTCATCCGGGCAACAGGCCACACGCGACGGAGCTTTGGCCAGGCACCGGGGGCACCACCATGGGCACCGTTTTCGGCGCACTGGGAGGAAGGCACCGTCATCGCCCTCATGCTTCAGAGGAGGGTGGCACAGAGAGGTTTGGTAACTGCCCAAGGTCACACAGCAGGAAGCGGTGGAGCCTGCCCTGGACCTCGGCGCTGGGCGGGGGCTGTGTCCGGCCACCGGCGGGTGTGGAGGATTCTGGGTGATGGCTTATTTATCGGAACGATTCACATCACCCTTCCAAA
The DNA here is from genome assembly GCA_004027475.1 of Anoura caudifer. Taxonomy (NCBI): domain Eukaryota; kingdom Metazoa; phylum Chordata; class Mammalia; order Chiroptera; family Phyllostomidae; genus Anoura; species Anoura caudifer. The sequence goes on along the minus strand of PVKU01005537.1, from coordinate 120,678 downwards.
ACGTTTGGGGCCAATTCTGCTTACCGAAGCTCTCTGACTAACAGCAAATTGCGGGGTGGACCGGACGCGGGTGAGCAGCACCGTCAAACAGGACGGTTTGGTGGCTTCAACTTTCGAGAGAAGACCGTCGCCGCCCCAGAGATCACGGGGAGGCTCCGGGGTCCTGGATGGGAGCCTGAGTCCAGAGGCCAGGGCTCTGAGGAGTCTGGACGTTTGGCCGAGCGGCCAGCCCCCAGGCGGGACCCTTCTCCCCTGCGGGGTCACCGCTCCAGAGCCCTCGGGGCTGGGAGCCGCACACGGCCATTCCTGGGCAGTTGTTTGAAGCAAGTGGAGACCGTTGGGGGTGCTCCCCCCACCCAGATCCCGGCTCCGGAGGCCCTTCAGACCCACACCCTTGGCAGAGGTCCAGGGGGCCGTTCCCGCTCGCTGAACCAGGGAATCGATGGGGGCTTTGTCCCGCAGACGAGGCGGTGGGTCTCTGGGTCACTTGAAGGCCAGGCCAGCGTGGAGGCCACTGAGGGGAGCAGGGCCCGGCAGCTGGCACTGGGGCGTTAACAAACGCCTCCCGTATCCGCAGACCTGGGGTCCTTCTATCGGGGAGGCACCAGGACCCCTCCCGGGAGCCACCCCCAGACCATCACCAGGGTCCGAACCAGCAGGAAGGGGTGGCCACCAGGAACCACTTCAGGGGCCTGGGGCGGGGGGGGGATGTGATGCAGGGGCACACTCTCCAGACAACTGGTCTACCCCTCCCGATGCCCAGGACCCCCAGTCCCAAGAGACTGCAGCTCCCACCCAGTTTGGGAATCCCCCCCCAGATTGAGGCCAGCGCCCTTCTCTGCTAGGCTGGGATGGTGTTCCCCAGGGAGGCACGGAGTGCACAGCCCACTGGGAAATGCACAGCAGATGACAACCCTCAGCTCCACCGACAGGGTCGTGGTGGTCCAGGGCCACGTGTGGTTTGGCCGTGACCGCCCTGGGAGCCTGCACGGACATCCCTTCAGATAAATGAAGCCAAGGACCGGGAGAGGCGGAGGGGTGGGGCCTGGCCCCCGCCAGCCCTTCACTCAGAAGTGACCTTGGCTTGCTCCCTTCCCACTCAGTCCTCAGTTTCCCCAGACAAGGGGTTGCCTGCACTGGGGTCCATGCAGGCTCTTTCAGCAGGACCTCCGGGCCCCCGAGGTCTCCCTGGGCATCTCTGTGGGGTGGCGGGATACATGGGGACAAGCAGAGAGCTGGTGACAGGGCCCCCGAGGGACCGAGAGAAGGCAGATGAAAGGGCAGCCGTGGGCTGGGAGGGCGGAGGGAGCAGGGGCACGCCCGTGGGGGGTGGCTTGGGCCGCGGCCAGGGGCCGGGCTTCGGCAGGCCCCACGCTGGCAGCACTGAGGGAGGGTGCAGGGGTGGGCCCCCCGCCCCTGGGTGAGGCCGAGAAGCCCAGCGTGGCCGGAGGAGGAGGAGGACACCGCGGCCCCAGCCCGGACCCCTTCTCCCCCGGCCACAGCTGGGCAGCAGCTGCTGTCTCCCGAAACCTCTGCCGCTCCCCCTGCATCCTTTCGTTCGAGTCCTTTTCGCTCCAGTTGGAGTTTCGTTCCAAATGGCAAAGATTTCATTTCCATCTGTGAGGCTCCCACACACATGGAAAACGCCTGCCCCCTCGACGCCGCTCCGCTCCGCTCCGAGCCAGGGGGACAGGCTGGCTGTGCAGCCAGAGGGCGAGCTGTTGGCAAACCAGTCCGCCCCCATCTGGACCCCGATAACCAAGGGCTTGGCTGGCCGCCTGCCCCTCCAGGCCTGCTCTGGGGCCGGGAGCTGACGTCATGGGGTGGAAGCGGGAGCCACATACCGGCATTCATTTCGGTCCCGTCTGGCCCAGGGTGGGGGCCGCTCCCCATCCCCACCCCCACGCGGAGCCCAGTGGTTTTCGGCGCACGCACGTGGGGACCCGCTGCCCAGCTGGGGGGCCTGGGGGGGTACCTCCCCCCTCCGATCCTGGTCCCCCCTCCTCTAGACGAGAGGTAAGAGAGGGCCCCACTCCACACACGGTTGCCAGTACTGAGTCCAGGGAGGCCTGTAATACGCCGAGCCCATGACTCAGGCCGCTACCCCAGGAGCAGCTAGAAGTCAGGGGTTCTAGAAATTGAGTCTAAATGTCAGCTTACAAATAGGGAAGTCGTGCCCAAAGCGTGTGGTCAGCTACCAGACGCAGGAGGGGCTGCTGGGTGCGCACATCGGCGTGCTGGGCCGGCCTCGTGCCCCAAATCCAGTAAGGGACCACCCTCTTCGGGTGTCTGTCTCCTCGGAGGATTAGCCGTGTGGCGGCGCCCCAGCGAAGGCCTTCTCGGGGCTGCCCCCTCCCCCGCCAGTGGCACAGTCCCGGGGTTCACATGCAAGGGAAGACAGACCGGGCAGGGCCTCTCCGGCTCACCCCTGGACGCCGCCCCTTAACAAGGCTCCCACACCCGAGAACAGCTGCCTCGGAAAGGCGGTTTTCATTAACTCCCTGGCAGACTGCGCTCTGATTTCCACGTGACGGGTCCCGGGAGGGCTGGGGTGGGGGCCGGGGCGGGGGGCGAGTGCAGCGCTGGCCCCCCTGCAGGACCTGGCGCCTTCTTTGTGATTGTCCCCACGTGGTTTGTGGGACCGTCACCAGCCTGCAGTTCCGGCCTCAGAGGACGAGAACAAGCAGATGAAAAAGTCACAGTCACTTTTTCGGGGGCCCTGGAGACCCCACAAAGGACAGCGAGGACCTTCCGAGGGCTGGAAGTCACGTCACTGCGCTTCGAGCCTTTCCAAAATGCCCATCCCAGGGACAAGACCGCCGTGGTCCCTGAGGCCCGGGAGGCCGAACCTGAAGACACGCAAGACCACCGTCTGCGTGGATGGCCCGGATCCGAGCGTGGGGGCCCGTGTCCCCGGGCTTCCAGTGAACCCCTAACAAGGGGCGGACGAGCAGGGTCGGCTCAGGGTGCAGCCGGGGCGTGGGCAGGGTGAAGTCACGTGCCGGGGCTGCTGGGATCCCGGACGCGGCGGCCCCACCCGGGAGCAGCCCCTGGGAGCACCGCACTGGCAGACAGGGCCCGAGGACCACCAGCCCCCTCTGCCTTCAGACGCGGCCTCCGGCTGACCTGCAGATTGGGCAACATGGGCCGTGCAAGGCCAGGGTCGTGCCCTCCAGCAGGTCAAAAACATCAGAAGATGCCACACCAGGCAGCGTAGCCGTAATGCACACCGACTTGAGCCAGCACGCCGTCCCCCACCCCCACCACACACCGTGTGACCTGTGACCTTGTCTGCCTCGGTTTCAGGGTCTGTACAGTGGGACCCACGAGAGCGAGGGTCTTGTGGGAACGTGGGAACCTCATGCATCAAATGAGCTGAAGTCCCCAGTGTTTTACCGCAGGGGGGGCGCGGGGCTGCTTCCCCAGAGTGTTGGTTAAATTCCAGAAACGCTCAAGCGAAAGCAAGGAGGAGGAGGGGGAGGAGAGCCCGGCCCTGTGGGGAGCAGAGGGGTCGCTTGTTTGACTGACAGGGATCCAGGAACGGGTGACCCCGGCCTCCAGGGCCTGCCCGGTGGCTTGGTTGGTGGGCAGGAGCGTCGTAAGGAGCCACCTTGGACTGGACCCCTCTGCGGAAGGGACACAGCTCAGCCCCCGCTCCCCGGCACCAGCGCCCGTGCGGTGAGACGGAAGCAGGCACAGAGCCCACCCACCCCTGGGGTCGAAGCCCTGCTCTGCCCCCTCTCCTCAGCCTGGGGCATCAGCAGCCACCAAAAGCCCAGTGACATCCCGGCTCTGATCTCCGACGAGGTCCCTGTCCCTCCCAGGACACAGGGGGTTAGAGCAGCATGTGTGCCAACCCCGCCCAGGACGGCCGTCCACGTCCCCAGTCCCACCCAGCTCAGCCGGCCCCGCTCCAGGCTGAGAGGCCGTGTCCCAACCTCAGAAGCTGCCGGGCAGCTCCGCCCATGCCGGGGCCAACGGCATCCGCCAGCCAAACAGCCACAGCAGCCCCGTCCAACCGCATGTTCCGTGCTGCACGCCTGCCCCTCCCCCGGCGAGGGAGCCACCGGGCAGCACCCATGCAGTGCGGCCAGTGTGCCTGAGGACCTGCCCCCGAAGCCTAGCCCTGCCCTCACTCCCGCCCACTGACACAGCCACGAGGAAGGGGGCTGCCACACGGGACGGCTCAGGCCGAGAGGGTGACTCAGGCGCCACAGGTCTCCAGCCCTGGGAAGTTCCGACATTGGCAGAAGCAGAGCCTGAGACAGGGATTAGAGAGCACGTTTGTTTGGAGGACGAGATCACGCAGGGGCAGCGGGCGTAGGGAAGGGAAGGCCCCCTGTTAGTGGCGGCCCGTGCACGCCCGGGTTCGCACCCAGAAGAGCTGAAGGCGGCACCCGAACCAGCCCACGGTCGCCGGCTGTCCCAGCGGTGCGAGCCCCATCGGCCGGGAGGTGGGAGCAGCCCCAGAGCCCTCCCACCGACGAGCAACAGACCCCGTGTGGCACTGCCACGCACACCACTCGGCCACGGAAAGGCGCGAAGTGCCGGCGCTTAGGACAGTGCAGAGGGGCAGCACACACACGGCATCCGTGTCAGCAGTCGGACACGCAAGGCCACGTGTGGTTGGTTCCAGCCACGTGAAATGACCCGAACAGGCAAACCCGCAGAGACAGGAAGTACCACACGTTCGTGGTCGCCAGGGGCTTCGGGGAGGGGAGGGAGGGAGCGTGACGGCTGACGGGGGCGGGGCTATGGGGGGACAATGGGAAAGTTCTGGAACCAGAGGCAGAGGGGCTGTCGGCACAACATGGGGCCTGTGCTAAAGTCACAGACACTCCCCCCCAAATGGTTCACTTCAGGTTATGTGACTCTCACCTCAGAAGAAAAGTGTGTAGCCCTGGCTGATGTGGCTCAGTGGACTGAGCGCAGGCCTGTGAACCCAAGGGTTGCTGGTTCGATTCCCAGTCAAGGCACAGGCCTGGGTTGCAGGCCAGGTCCCCAGTTAGGGGCATGTGAGAGGCAACCACACAGTGATGTTTCTCTCCCTCCCTTCCCTTCTCTCTAAAAATAAATAAATAAAATCTTTAAAAAAAAAAGAAAAGTCAGTGTGAGGACCATCCCCCCAGAGGACGGCAGTGGGGGCGATTCCCATGGCCCCCCCTCCTGCAGAGGGGCGTGCAGCCCGCAGTCCCGGGGAGGCAGGGCAGGGAGGGACACCCCCAGGGGAAGCCAGCCTCCAGCGCGGGCCGGCCCCCTGGCACTGACCCGACCCCCAGCACCGTGAAAGCAGAAACTTGTGTTGCTTATGCGACGCTGCACGCCCCACGCTGCACGCTCCACGTTCCACGCTCCATGTTCCACACCCCACTCCACACACCGGAAGCACACGCTGGGCGCCACCTTTGCCCACCTCCCAGCCTCTCATGCTCTCCTCTGAGTCCTACGCTCCCCGAGTTCTTTGTGGGGACGCGCCGTCTTCTCGGCTTCTCTGTCCAAACTCATTCCTCATCCCCCAGCAGCATTTAAATGACACTTAACCGCAGGCGAGTGGGGGCGACAGCAATTTTCGGAGCGTGTTCTGTCCTCCAGGGTTGCCGACGCCTGCCGTCAGCAAAGCCGTCTCCAGCCCGGGCACCGCTGTCCTTGCCCCACTGGGAATGCGGCCCTCTCTCCGCTGTCAGCCGGGGTTTGCCGTCCTGTGTCCCGGTGGCTCACTTTTAACGGCCCTCACCGAGCCACCTGAATCTGAAGCCGCCGTCCTTTGCCCTTTGCAGGCGCTCTCAGCCGGGATCCCTTCGGGGAGTGCCCCCTGCTCCCCGGGATCTCTCTCTGGGCAGCCGGCTGGTGTGAGGACACCCGGCGGCCGCACTGAGCGGCCCTCTGCCGCCGCCTCGGGAGTGGCCCTGTGAACACACGGAACACCACCAACAGGGACAGTTCGGTGGGCGTACGATGAATGGTTACATCTCAGCAAAACATTCAAGACGCCGGTTGCTCCTCCACCCGCCTGAGACCTGACTCTTCTGCCATCGCCGCGCACGGCCTCCCCGGCCACAACCTCCACAGCGGGCCCAGGCCCATCCCAAGGACGCCTGGGGTCGCCGATCGGGCTCAGCCACATCCGCAGTGCCTGTGCCCCCCAGGCCCCACGCAGAAACATCAGCTTCCCTAGAGTTTCTCCTGGGCACTCGAAGGGACCTTGGGGCAGCTCACCCAGGACATCCGCGCTTCACGGGCCGAGGCAGGGTCTCAGGCTGGCGTGCACTGGGGCCTTCGCAGAGAACGCTCGAATATGAAGTCCTGGACAGCAGGCTGCTCGGCCACCCGCCCCTGTCAGGCCAGCGGCGACTGAGGGTCCCTCTGAGCCAAGGCTCCGTATCTGCAAAACAGCTTCCCCCCACCCACCCCCACGCAGACCTGCCTTAGCTCCGACAGGTGCACCCATTCTCTCTTCCCCAGGGAGTTTCTGGAACCTTGGCAGCCTCTTGATTTCTCCCGTCTCCGGGCTCCTTGCCCCCTGCCAGGCCTCTGTGTCTTTGCAGTGTGTCGTGGCCAACACCTCGCTCGAGTTTCTTGATTCACCCACAGGTCCTGGTGCCCAGGTCTGGGCCCCACATGGTCCGTAGCCCCCTGTCCCCTCTGTGAAATCTCTTGGAAAGTCCACTACCCTTGCCCCACCCCGTGGAACTCACGTGGCCCTCCTCGTGGATGGGGACCGCCTTCTGCCGGGCTTCCTCCAGCCGTGGAGCAGACAGACCCCCAAGGGCTGGGACCATTTTGGTCTCATTATCAGTGTGTGTCCCCCTACTGTGCAGGGCCCAACGCGCAGTAGGGGCTCAGCTGACATCCTCAGAATGCAGAGGAATGCGGTCTTCTTCCCCTCGGCTGCCCCAGCTGGAGGGGTGGGGGTGGGAGGCGAACCATGCTGGGTCTCCGCTGCCGCCGAGAGGGCTGTTAGGTGAGGAACCTGCCTCCATTTCTGCCCCTTCCAACTCCAGTTTCCCAGGCCCTGGGTTTTGTCCTGTTTCCACTTCTTTTTATTGTGGCGGAATACACACAACCTTCACCACCTCCGTTGGCTCTGCGGCGCAGAGCCGTGCACGCGCCCCGCAGCGCGAGTTCGGGGCGCGCGTGCACCCTGGCGCTTCGCGCGCTGTGTTTCCTGGGGGCAGGCTCGGATCCTCACGGAACGAGGCAAGGCTTCCCTTAGGAGCGCAGGGAGCCCCAGCACCACGTGTGGGCTCCTGCCGCCTCGGGACAGGGACAGCCGGGTCTCTTCCTGCGGACGGCCCTGGGCGGGGCCGGCTTCCCCGGAGCTGCGGCAGACCCCGCACTTTCCGTTTCCCTGGGTTACGCGCACAAGTTTTGTCCCCTTGGCTCTGCACATGGACTCTGTGTAATTCAGACGGACCGCCGCCAAGGGCAGAGGCCGCAGCCGGCACCCTGGACAGGTCTGAGGGTCCGCTGCAGCCTGCTGCCCACTGTCACGGCCCAGGGCTGCTGGGAGGGTGCCCGCATCCCCCGCGCGGCGCCCGAGGGGCAGAGCCCCTCCCCCCGCTCGTGGAGGCGCCGCCTCTGTGGTGTGGTTCCCCACTCCGCGCCTCTGCCAAACACTGAGTGGAAACAGCTGAGACACTCTGGCTGCGTGTCAGGGCAGCGATTCGAACACGGCGATTTTGTCCTCGTGTGCAGCTCAGGATGGCCTTCCGGTTGCTGCCTCTGGGGCCAAGCTCTACGGAGAGAAACGAGGTCTCAGAGGAGAGGCCCAGCCCTGCCTTCCTGGTCGGACATCTGAACCCAGCGGGCTCCCTGGAGGAGGAGGCAGAGGGGGTGGGAGTCAACAGGAGAGGCCTTGCAGATGCACATGGCTCCCGATCCTCAGCCTCCAACTCTGTTCTCCCTGTGACCTGACCATCACAGCTGAACCCCGTCCGGCCAGGAGCGCCAGCGGGGCCACAGGAAGCAGAAAACAGAAGGGGAACCCGCCGCAGTGCACAGCCCCCCCGCCCCCGCCCCTGCCCCAGGCAAGGCCCCTCCACTGCTGGGGGGATCGGGAAGGCAGTGAGGTCCCTCTGCGATGCCCACCATGGCTGGCACCGCGCTGACCGCTCTGAGGCACTGGCTGCGATGCCGGGGTGCCTGCAGGGCCGCGACAGGGCGGCCTGGGCCCTGAGTGCCGCTGCGGTGGGAGCGAGCGCTTCCCTGTCCGAGACTCCGCCCCTCGCCGCGAGCTGGGCCCCCAGTGGCTGCTCCCTGGGGCTCCTGTGAGAGAACGCCCTGGGCCTTGGCGCTGGGGAACCAGGAGCGCGACGCCCAAGGCAACCCAGGCCTGGGGCGTTCTGGGCGACCCCCGCGGTCCCCGAATGTCGCTGTGGCGGAAACTCAAAGGGGTGGGGACGTGCTGCAGTGACATCCGTCACAGACCAGACCCAACAGGGTTGGGGGGAGAAAGTACAGCCTGTGCCCCCACCTCCAAGAGCGGTGGGTGCAGTTTTGGGCAATTGAGGGATGAACACGGGCTGGACAGCAGGTGATGTGAGGCGGCCGCCAGGTTTCTGGGGCGCCAGGAAGGTGCTGTGCCTGCGAGGAAAACGCCCTCCTTCGAGGAGGGGTGCCAGCAGGTTTGGGGGGGAAGCATCCTGAGGTCTGCAACTTCCTTTCAATCAGAGATGAGGCCAGAGGGTCCCCGGGGGAAGGGGGGCCCCAGACCCAGGCACAGCTGTCGGTCAGGGTCTGGACAGAGGCACCGTCAGGCAGGGGCACCGAGCACGTGATGAAGGGGCTCATCACAGAAAGTCCGGCCAGGGCGCGCGGGGTGCCGGCCTGGGGGAGCCGCCGCCCTGCCCCCAGGTCAGCAGGGCAGGGCCCAGGGTGGAGGCCGTGTGGAAAGGGGCCGCCACCCACCCCACGCCCGCCCCCACGAGGAGGCCCAGGGAGCTGCCCTGGCACGGGGCCGAGCCTGGGTGTTGGCTGCCAGGGCGACCGTGGCTCCGTTTTGTTTGAATTTCTGTTTGAAATGTTGGATGTTCGAAAACTTTCGTCATAAAAAAATGGGCAGGAGGGGGATGGGAATCCAGAAAAGAGAGGGGTGAAGGCAGACAGGCGGCTGGGCCCGGCGGGGGTTGGGGGACCTCACAGGCGTCAGCTCGGAAGGACAGAGCAGGTGCCTGGTCTCCCCAAACTAACCGGGGAGGTGTGAGTAATGGAGAAAAAGACAGCATTTGGGGCAAAACCAAACTGCGTCCGATGCGCTCCGTCTTATTGTGTGGCTCAGCACAAATTTTCTTTTGCATTCCGTGGGTGAGGGGGGTTTCCGAGCCTGGCCAGGGAGGCTGACCCTGCCAGGCCCTCCCACCGGCAGCACCGAGCAGAGCTCCGGACACTCGGCAAACCCTCAGGTCAGCTCAGACGGGATCCCAGAGATCGAGGCCGGCCCCGTGGCTGCCACACATACAAGAACAGGCCAACCCGAGGCCGGACAGGAGCTGGAGTGTCCCCAGAGCCGCCACGGCTCCCCCAGGTGGGCCCGGGGCCCAGAGGCTCTCGGTGCAGGCGGGCCCACGCCATCCCGCCCGCAGCGGCAGGCTGGCGGCTGGAGTTTGTGTCTTGGTTGCCTAGCGCCAGGGGCCGCTACCTCGTTACCTCATCGGCTCAGAGAGAAGACACAGCCCCTGCTCTGGGGCCTCCAAGTGGAAGGGCAGGAGGGGCTGAGGGACAAGCCGGTGGGAGGCCCCCCCCCAAGTGCAGGGAGGAAACACGGACGGGCGAACAGAAGGGACCCTCACCACCCACCCCGCACCCACAGTGGAATCCACACACAGACGGATCAGGCTGGGAGCATCGCCCGGGGGTCAGACCGACCTGCAGCTGGCACCCCTCTTGCGGGCCGGCGCCCTGGGCAGGTCACCCGGCGTCGCTGAGTCAGCAATGGGCTTGCCGAGAGCCCCCACGGTTGACTTTGGGGTTCGGGTCCCGGCTGCTGTGGCAGATGGCCACAACTGGGGACTCGAAACAGCAGGCATCATTCCCTCCCGGCCCTGGAGGCCAGAAGCCCAAGGTCAAGGTGTCGCAGGCCGTGCTTCCTGCAGACTCGGGAGGGAGGGTCCTTCCTGCCTCTCCGGACCCCTCCGGCAGCCCCCTGCTGCTTGGCCTGAGGCCGCATCACCCCGTTCTCCGCCTCCGCCCGCACACGCCCCCTTCCCCTTCTGTGTCCCCTTCTCCTCTCTTCCCAGACAGACACCAGGCACCTGCGTCGGGGCCCCTCTCACTCAGGACCAGTGCCTCTCCCGACCCCTACCTCACTATGGCTACAAAGGCCCTATTTCCAGAGACGGCCTCGCCCTGTGGCTCCCGGTGGAGTGGATGTGGATTCGGGGGACCCTCTTCACCCCACCGCACTGCATCAGCGTGAGGTCATCTCCGACGAGACGCTGGGTGGCGAGAGGACTGCGGAAAGCGTTTGGTAGGGAAGGCGCGTTGGGCCTGAGGGGTCAGAACCGGTGCAAGTCTGCTGCCCGGCGGACGGAGCCGCAGCCTGAGCGCTGGGTGCACGGGGTGCGGCTGGAGGGGCGGGAGCAGCAGCTGGGGCGGTGGGGCTGGGGGGTCATGCTGACCGTGGACCCAGGCAGACGGTTGCCCAACTCAAGAGGGCGGGGCATGTGCAGCAACCCAGGCATGCGCCCTGACCAGGAACCGAACCGGCAGCCTTTCGGTTCACGGGCCAGCACCCAGCCGTGGAGCCGCAGCGGCCGGGCGGGGGGCCAGGCGCACCTCTCCGACGGGCTCACACAACCTGCTGAACATCGGGTGTCCTGGGACGGCCTCGCCAGAAGGGCGTTCGTTTTCCTTAGTCTCAAGCTTTAAATAATTTCTTGAGACTCATGAAAGAAATGGAAGAAGATGCAAATAAATACAGTGCAAGTGTGTGCGTGTGTATGTGTGTGCGTGGGTGTGCATGCATGTGGCACTGGCTCACACAGCCAGGCACCTGCCCCCCAGTGGGCTGCAGCCCCCGGCACTGATGGCAGTGTCTACACTCAGAAAACTCCGGTTCCTGCCCCGGTGACTTCAGGATCTCTGGGGCTGTCACTCCATCCCCGTGAACCTCGGTTCCCCATCCTGGGCCATTGCGTTGGGAGGGACTGTGCAGCCCACCAGGGGGACCGATGGTCCCATGTGCCCAGGACGCTCCTGGCTTTAGCACCGAAGGCCCATGTCCCCAGAAACTCCTGCGTCCTTGGCAGCTCAGGCTGGAAGTGGGGAGGGCCGTGTCTGCGCCGGGCCGCCTCCTACCGCCGCAGCCCGAGGCCCAAGGCGGCCTTTCCCAGGGAGGTCAACAGGCAGGAATGTCACTGTGAGTAACCCTCTCCTTCCGTCCCCTCCCCGTCCCGTCCAGTTTGCAATACTGCAGGGAGGTCCCCAAGGCCCTGTGAACAGCTGGGCCCCTTTCTGCTCAGCTCCCGATGAGTCAGCCCCGCAGGCCTCCCACGGACCCGGCCGCGACCCCACCTCCTGCCTCCACCAGGCAGCTCTGCACCTCCCAAGGGGCCAGGGCCTCCCCAGCCGGGGCCCTGCCGCCTCCGGCCGCAGCAGGCACCTGGGTGAGCTCCGGGGTCTGAAAGACAGGGGACAGCCTGCCCGGGCCAGGCCTGTGGCTGCACCCTGACCACGCCCCTCACCCACCCCCACCCGTCCCCTCAGGTCTGGTGGGCCAGTCTGGTGCCCAGGCCCTTCCTGGGAGTCCAGCCCCACGGGCACCCCCACAGGAGACAGACAGTCGAAGGTGGGCCACTTGGGCCTGGCTGCTCACTCCCGGTGTCTCCCCCACCCCGAGACCCCCCCCCCCAGCGCATCCGTCACCTGAACCTCAGAGCAGTCACAAGGCTGACCCGGAGCGGCCAGCCCTGTGTCCCCCACAACCTAAGGCAGGCTCGCCTGCCCCCACACCGGTGCAGAGAAGGGGCCCCACGTCTGCTCCTGGCAAGAAGGCGGAGGGGCCAAAGCAGACGGCCCAGCACCTGCCTGGGTGTGCGGGCTCTTCCCAACCCCGTAGCCCTTCCTGTCGCCCGCCCTGCTCTCTGCACCTGGGGGCCCAGTGGCACTGGCGGGGGGAGGGGGGAGGGGATGAGCAGGGCTGGGTGGGGCCCTGCTGCCCCTGGGCCCGTGGGACTGATACCCACCAGACAGGCTGGGGTGGGGGCGGAGGAGAGCTTTGAATCTGGGAGGAGGGAACGTTTTGATTTCAATGGGCAAGACTCCTAAATACCCGGGCAAGCCTGCCCAGGACCCCGAAGTGCCCCAAAGCCCATGAGACCCTCTCATTGTCCCCCAGGCGCTGGGAGGGGATTCAGCCTCGGTGAGGGGGCTGACAGGCCAGCTCCCAGAACTGCGGCGAGTAGCCTGAGGGTTGGTTGCCTGGGGGTGGTTGGGCCAGGCAGGGCGCAGGGAGGGGCAGAAGAGGGAGGGGTCCCAGGGCCCCACGGCAGCCTGAGGGGGTTGGGGGGGTCGCAGCCTGACCACTTTGCATTCATTCATTCATTCATTCATTTGTTCATTCTCTCGTTCACTCATAAAGGGTGTCTGCTGGGTGGACTCTGAGCCACCAGGTCCTGGCCGTAGGGACACAGCCGGGAGCAGTCCGACCTGAAGGCACCCCTTCTCGGGTGGCCACAGTCCAGAGATGGGGCGCCATCGAGAAAGAAGGAAAGGGGGCCGAGGGGCGAGGGCTCCCCAGATGACCCACCCGGGAGGGTGGCACGTGGGTGCCTCCCCCCTCGACCCCCAGCGGGGCGGCCTGCCCGGGAGTCGTCCCTGGAGCAGGTACCGCGAAAGCCGGGGGCACCGGCAAAAAACTAAGGTTATCAAGGCTGAACGTGCCCCTCCACCCGCACGCCGGTGGTTCCACCACGGAGGCCCCGTGAAGCCGCTCCGCTCGGAACCGCTTTCAGGAGGAGAACACTCTCCGGTGCGCCCCGCGTCTGCGTGCGTTGAAGAGACAAAGGGCAACTCGGTCCCGCACGCCGCCAGCCGCCGGCCGGGGCCCAACGCCTGTGGCCGGTGTGGATTTCGACGTGAGCTCGTTTTTTCTCTCTTTATGAAGTTGCTGGGCAACTGTTCAGATCTACGTGGATCCACTGGAATTTCGGAGACCCTCCAAGTTCTCGCTCCGGAAACCTCAATCCGAGGCAAGAACACAGGTTCCTGGCGGATGCTGACGGGCTTCCCGAGCGTGGAGCGGCTTCTGCCGAGTGGGGGCTGTTCACGGTTCTAACTTCTTTCTTCGGAGGGTTTGTGGGCTTCTCGGTGCTTGTTTGATGGTGGTTGTTTGGCTCTGCTTTGCTTCGGCGCGGCGGCACCAGCGTTCTCCCGGGCGCTGGACCCAGGCCTCAGCGCGCCCTTGCTTGGCAGATCCGTCGCTAAGGGAAAATTCAAGTAGGTCGTCCCCGCACCTAACGCGTTCGGACGGCTGTCTCAATTTGTGCTCCATTTAAGTTTCGGAACACAGATGTGCCCAATTTCACCTAAAAGCTCCGTCAAAACACCCTTTCCAAGACAAATGACATAGGATCTCGCCTTCAAGAGGAACCTAATCAACAAAACAAACAAACAAGCAAAATGTAACCAAAGACACTGAAATTGAGAACAGGCTGACAGTCACCTCAGAGGAGAGGGGAGGGAATTCCAGGGGAAAAGGGAAGGGCTTGGAGAAACAAGGATAAAGGACACATGGACAAAAACTAAAGGGGGGTGGAAATGGGAGGGAGGTGGGGAGGGCTGGGGCGGTGGGCTGGGATGGGAGCAAAAGACAGAAAACTGTACAAGAGCAACAATTAAAATAAATTTAAAAAAGCAAAACAATGAGTTGAATAAAAAAATTAAAAAAAAAAAAAAACACACCCTTTCCCCAAGTGCAACTGTTGCAAAGCAGGATGAGAGCTTTCGACGTTCGGCCGGGCTCCCCGCCTGAGCCCCCCCCCCCTCGCCTCCCGGGGGTGCGGGACCACGCACTCTGGTGGGCGGCTCTGTTTCCAATCCTTGAATTCTTAAAGATTCGAGAGCTCAAGTGCTTTGCTCGATGTCAAACCGTTTGATTAAACCTCTCCAAATGAATCCAAATAAAACAAAACCAGAATTCGGAGCCTCGCTTTCCGAACCACTCAACACCGCCCTGGGGGGACCCCTCGGGGCCCAGGTGGCTGCGGGCAGGCGGATGGAGAGAACACGTGGGGTTTTGTCTTCGCCCCCAACGCCCTGGAACCAGACTTCCTGCGCGTGAGTAAAAACGCACGCACCTTTTGACCTGGGGGCCGGCTTACGCGCAGTCAGGGGGGTTGCGTGCACCCCAGCCAGTCCCCAGCACCAACGGCCGCTCCCTTAGTCAGCTGGAGGGCAGCGTGTCACTGTGCGGCGGCGGTCCTCCAGAATCGTCTTCTCGTATCACCATCGAGACAAACACAGTTTCGGTGTTGAAGGCTTCTTCTTTTTCATTGTTTTCCCCCACGGAATTCACAGCCGGCCTGACCCCAGGTCAGGTGTCCAAAGGAGGGAGCCACCGCCGGATGGGTGCCCTGGACCAGCCGCGGGGCAGGGCGGAGCGAGGCGGGAAACACCAGGGCCTTTGGGATCCGCCGGGCTGAGCTCCTACTTCAGCGCCCGCCGCTGACGCCACGTGCGGCAGGGGACGAAGTCCAGGCGACGCGTGCCCAAGGGGATGTGGCACAGAAAATTAGCGGCATCGCTTTTGAAGAACGGAGGCTCGCTCTGAACCAAACGGCCGGCGCCGCGGCCTCTCGGGCCCTCAGCTCTGTCCCTGCCACCGGAGCTGCCACATCAGCCCCACCGTGTCCGGGTCACCCGTTCCTTCCTCAGGGACTCTCTTGGGAACAGGAAGTCAGAATCGATACTCTGATTAAAGGATGGCACAGCCCTTTCCTGCTCGTGGCCACGGAAAAGGGTCCACGCCACATTTTTACAGCATCACCAGCGGTTCAGAGACAGCTGCGGGTTTGCCCCACGTGGGAAATGACAAAACCGCCTCACCGTGCGGGTTGGCTGACACGGCCGGTTCAGTCCCATATACAGGTCCCGCCTCCGTCCGCTCTCCTGTCATTTCCCACCGGCCCGCCGACGGTGGCCTGGTGACTCAGACGCACCAAGGGCACCTGCCAGGCTTCGGCCCCACCCCTTGAGGGTGGCCCTGAGAGGAGGAGCTTCCAGCAGGACACTCGTCCTCCACTCTGTGGGGAGGAAGAAGTGGCAGCAGATTGAGGATAAGTCACCCTGTGTGGGCAGCATCGGGGGTCAGAGACCAGGGGTTTGGGGGCAGGTGGGCTCCCAAGGCGTGGGCCAGTGTTCACAGGCTCCTCTGTAGGTGGCCGGCCCTGGGGGGCAGTGGCGTGGGCGCAGCCAGGACAGGGCGCATGCCCAGTGGCGGCCAGCCGGCCTCTCTCCCCAACCCAGGGCTGGTGGAGCCCGAGGTTCTGCGCAGGCTCAGCGACCTTGGGGTCCGCACAGTGACCTTGGGGTCCATCCAGCACCTGGGGCCCCTCCCACCAAAGCGGTGGGGTGGGTAGCTTCTGCCGCTGAGGCGGAATGTGTCACCACCGGTGGCAGAGACCGGACCAGCTGCCATTCCTCCGCCCGCCCACACAGCCCCCTCGTGACGAGGTGACCCCGTTGGAACCGGTCGGACCTCCCGCCCTGGAGGCGGTCTGCCCGCCGCATCGACCAGGGTCCCAGGCCTGGGCTGGCCTTCCCCATCCACGTGGCCTCTGCCAACGGCCCCACCAAGGGCTCCCACGGCATGCCACTGACCGACACAGGATCCAGGGTGACACAGTCTCAGACCAAGGGACCCTCCAATGGTAACGGTTTATGACACAGGGATCAGGACCCCAGGTCCTGTCTTACAGCTCGGGACCCAGAACCTACCCGCCTGCTAGAACATGACAAGGCCCCTTCGTGGCTCCGCTGAAGCCGCCGCTGCAGGGAGACGTCCCTGGAGTTAGTTAGGCCCTGTCCCCGAGTCTCTGTCCCGGGTCTTCTCCGGGGAGAAGCCCCCCCATGACAGACTGGGGACCCCGCAGGCTGCCCTGGGCAGGAAGGTGTCGATCACATCTGAAAGGGAGAGGGAGTCACCGGGTCCCCACGGCGCTGCCCTAGGATCAGCCCCACGGTGGAACGGCGGCTCGACCACCACGCTTTTGCCTCGCGGGCCACGGAGACGAGACGGTGGTGGCGGCTGGACACGGCCGTCCGCCAGATGCCACATGGCTGCTCCACGCAGCTTCCGTTCGAACTTTACTGAGAAGTGACGCACCCGCCCCAGTGCTGAGGACACCGGAGAAGAGGCTTCCGCCGGACCTTCCTGGGCCTCCGAATCGGCCGGGCGCTGCCTCGGCTCTCCGTCCACCCTGCCCACCTGGGCCAAGTCCCCAGCGCAGGTGTGCCCCCCCGAGGGTGGCAGGAGCCTCGCAGCTGGTGGCACCCAGTCCCCACAGCCTGTCCTCGCCAGCAGCCAGGGATGCTTGACCCCGTGACACCAGATTCCAACCCCACCCCACACTCTGTTTCCAGCCACAATCCGCCGTCGCTCATGGGCTGCTGGGACGGGGGACAATGCTGAGACCCTGGCCGGTAACGAGTGACTCTGCGTACTCCCCCACCCCTGCGAACACCGGGGTCTCTCAGGGACTCGGGTCGACCCTGGAACCCACGCCAGCCGGGCACCTCGCCGTTGTCACTCCCGGCCTCGGGACTCCCGTGCCTCTTCCCCGCCCCTCTGCGCCCACCTCGGAACCCAGCGCTGCCACGCTCCCTCCTGGCATGCATCACAGCCTGCCCCTCCCCCTTACCAAATCCTACTCATCAAAATTGCACTCAAATGCCACTTCCTCCAGGAAGCCCCTCTTGGGTGACCCCCAAGGGGAGATCAGGCCCCATTGCCTCCTCCCATGGCACCACACGCCCGCCCTCTTGGCACCTCTCACTCGGGTAATTACACTCTGGTCTCCGGTTCCTTGGCTTAATCTCTCTCTCGGCACGGCCAGCTTCTCTGGGACAGGACAGGACTTTGTGGTTTTTTTCTTTCTCACCTTTGCACTGAGCAGGAACTCACAGCTGTCTAATGAGGGAACGGATGAGTGAGTGAGTGAATGAGTGAATGTGAGAATGAGTGAGTGAGTGGATGGATGAGGGAGGGAATGAATGAACGTGAATGAATGAATGTATGAATGAGTATATGAATGAGTGAGTGAGTGATTGAATGAATGAGTGGATGGGTGAGGGAGGGAATGAATGAATGTGAATGGGTGAGTGAGTGGACGAATCAGTGAGAAAATGAATGAATGTGTGAATGAATGAGTGGATGAGTGAGTGTATGAATGAATGAGTGGATGAGTGAGTGAATGAGGGAGTGAGTGGATGGATGAGGGAGGGAATGAATGAGTGAATGAATTAATGTATGAGTGAGTGCATGAATGAGTGAATGAGTGAGTGAGTGATTGAATGAATGAGTGGATGGGTGAGGGAGGGAATGAATGATTGAATGGGTGAGTGAGTGGATGAATCAGTGAGAAAATGAATGAATGTGTGAATAAGTGAGTGGATGAGTGAGTGGGTGAGTGAGTGAATGAGGGAGCGAGCCACCTGCCCTCCAGGTGGGCTCTGAGCCCTCCATTGGCTCCCCACGGGCCCCGGGTGGCAGCATGGCCTCCCGCCCGAGGCCCTCAGGAATGCTCCAGCGGCAGCAGGAATTCCGGGGCAAGCCCGACGGGACGTCTTATCTGAGAGGACGGCTCAGAGCCCTGGAACTCAATTTCGTCCTGACTGTCCATCTGGACAGCATGTGAACCGGCACCGCCGGGCCTCGGGGCAGGCTCACTGGTCCCTAATCCCCAGCAGATGCAGGGCGGACGCTGGCGGCCGCCCTGGAACGCAGGGACAGCCTCCCCAGGCTGGCGCTGACATCCTGCAGAAGCTGGTCTGGGCTCTCTGGCTGCGCAGGCCCCACCGGAGGGCTGGGGTGGGCCCCGCTCCTCTGGCTGCCTGGGGCTCTGGCTGGGGTCCCTCCCTCCCCCAGGCTGCCGGCCTCATGAGCCAGGAGCACCTCAGATGGGGCCAGGCCCCCGGGACACCCACAGCCCCGACTGGGGGGCCGGGACAGGGTTCTGGCCCGGTTCCCCATGCCCTGCCTCCAGGCCCGTCTCTGGGCAGCGGTCAGCCTGGTGCCCATGGCCTGCCCCTTCTGGTGCTGCTGTGACATGTCTGTGTGGACTCCAGGGTGTCCTCCCCACAGTTTTCTCACTAAAGTGTGGGCTCAGCCATTTGCGACTCCATGGCTCCCCGAAGTCCCGAGCGAGGGACCCCTTCGTTGCTGGTGCGCTCAGGTATCAGGATGCGCGGTGAGCAGCCCCCCTCACCTCGACCGCAGAGATTAGGGGCCGAGAGGGAAAACCGCTTGCCGACGGGAAGGAACCGACCCAACATCATCCACGAGCCCGCTGGTTTGTGTCTCGGATCGATTGCCTTTGACCCCCGACACCGCGAGCTGGGGGCAGCGCCCCATCTTACGCAGGGACCTGACTTCGGGCAGCACAGCTTGGGTCTGAACCCAGGTCGGGGCCTCCGAAGACTGGGGTCTGCTCTTCGTGTTCCCCTGTCACCTTGGGGTGCTGTGTCCACGGCTCATTTCCTCAGGGGAGGGACCCCCCAGGAGGGCGTGGGTCTGTGTTGGGGGCTTAGCCTCCTCTGTCGGGCCGGACAGCAGCGAGCTCATCCAAAGCAGGACCTCGGTCTTGTGTCGGCTTTGTCCTGGGATCTGCCTCGGCGCTGCAGACGCCCCGCTGCTGGTGAGGACCGCACTCGGCAGCAGTCGGATCGGGTCGGGTCGGGTCGGGTCGGGTGCAGCACACCGAGGGCATAGGCGGCCTCATGGAGGGGTTGGGGGGACCGCGGGGCCTGTGTGGCCTCACACGAGAGGAACTGCAAACAGCTTGGATGCTGAGTCCCCTCCAAGCACAGGCAGGGCCCGCCCGCCCCTGGGTGAGAGAGCCCCTGGGTGTCCCCAGGAATGAGCCCAGGCAGCAGCGGGCCGCAAATCAGGCACGCAGGACGGCAGCCCAGGAAGCCCATCAACACCCCTGTGACCGTCGGCCCCTCACGGGCCTGCTTTGTCACCGGCAGCTGCCCTCACCGCCGACCCACCAGAGCAGATCCCACACGCCCCCTACCCTCACATGGGACATCCCGCACCCAGCTGGCCCGCCTGCCGCTTCCAGGGCCGCCCCGCCCCCCCCCACCCCGCACGCCTCCCCATCTTCTGCTCTCGCATTTGCCTGCCCCTCTGCCTGCCCCTGAGTCCCTTCCTAAGTGACAGTCACGACCCCTGCGTCCCTGGTCGGAGCCAGCGCTGAAGGCACAGACTTCGCTTTCCTCCCCGGCTGGTCTCCTGTTCGTCTCGCCCAGGGCGCTCTGTGAAGAGAAAGTCGAGGCTGCTTCTGAGCTCAGGGGTCCATGAGCACCTCGAGCCAAAGCCACCGCCGGCAGGAGGTGCAGAGACGCTCGGAGCCCGCCCCCCTTAGCCCACGTGCCCCTGCCTCAGCCGGGAAGATGGCCCTCCTGCTCCCCCGGTCCCAGTGCAGATGGAAACGCAGGCAGGCGGGCGTGGGGGAGACGGGAGAGCTGGCTCGCCCGCACAGTGGGGCCCGGAGCGCAACCCCGCACTTGACTGGTTTCCCACCGTCCCCTCAGCTGCCGCGGAGTGAAACGTTAGACCCAGAAGTTCGGAAGGCAGACCACAGATGTCCCCACATTACGATCGCTGGACATAAATCAACACAACATGGATGAGATCATAGATGGTTCAAGTCCCCCCAAGGAAGGGCTGCCGGCCAAGATGCAGAGGGCTGAGCCTGCGGCCGCAGCGGCCGGCCGGCCGGCCAGGGTCTGACGCTCTTTCCAAGGTGCAGAGTCATTGCCGGGAAGCGGCTGCCCGGCCAGGACACTTCCCAGCCTCCCTTGCAGTTGGCAAGGCCATGTGACTTGTTCTCAGCTCTGGAAGGTGAGAACAAACAGGGGCCCGAGGGCGGCCAGGCCCTCTCCGCACAGGACCCGGGGGCACCCAGAGGATGGCCCAGCAAGGCTGCCGGCTCTGCCTGCCCGCCCAGCCCCAGGGAGGCCACCTGCCCAGCTAGCTCTGGGCCTGGGGTTCCGGTGGGGCTGCCTGGTGGCCAGGTTTGGGGCCACGCTGCCCCCGGTGTGACCCGGCTGGGCAGGGGCTCCGAACAGGGCACCCATTGTGAATGAGTCTCCACCCCACCCCAAAGTCGCCCCGAGACTGAGCGTGCCCTGCCCTCCCAGGGCCACGCGCTCTGTGTCCAGAGAGGAGCCGGAGCAGAGGGCCCAAGGCCCCGCCCGGCCCCAGGAACCCTATGATTTCATGAGCCCGCGGCCAGGATCCCGGGACAAACTCTGCAGCCCACAGCACCATGCATGGTGCTTCTTTGCAGAGCCGAGGAGCTGTGTGGGACGTGAGCTCACACCCGCCGTGCCAGCCTTTGGCGCGGCACAGAAACCCCGGGGCCTGACACGGAAAATCCCGTCCAAAGCTCCCGGGCATCTGGGACGTGTTAGGCTCTGGGCCCGGCGTCTGAGTGGAGTTTAATGAAGTCTCAGGCCAGTGAGTCTATGCCTGAAGCGACCGCATGCCTCTCGCTTTGAAGGAGCCCAGGACCTGGGCCAGCCCCGCCGTGATCACCAGAGGCGGAGGCGCAGGTAAGGGTCTTCAGGACCCTCGGAGCAGGGGGCCCCGGCAGCGAGGCCGGAGAAGGCCAGGCGCCGGGACCCGGAGCTGGCCAGGGTCAGCCGCGTCCCGCTTCCACGACGGGAGCGTGGGCCCTGGCTTCCCGAGTCTCAGTCTGCTCATCCGCCGAATGGGGGTGTGTCTGTTCAGGGACTGTGCTGCAGTCTCCAGCCCTGAGGTGCTCTCCCTCCTAACACCCTTGGGGTCGGGGCTTCCGCGTGAGGGCTGGGGGGTCTGCTCTCTCTCCCACCACGTCCACCCCGGACTTCCTCTGTTTCCTTCAACAGCAAAGACGCAGCCAGAATTCCCGCCCAGGTGTCTCCCATCAAACCCCAGGGCACACGGGGTCGCAGGCGCCCGGACATGAAAGGACTGCACAGGGAAGCAGGTTTGGGGGCGGGGTTACAGTGGGTGGGGGATGCCCTCCCTGGGGCTTTGCCACGTGTGACCACAGCACCGGCACCCAGCCAGTGGGGGGAGGCGCCTTGGAGGGGTGGCTTCCGGAGGGTCCTCTGGCCCTGACACCATGCGGCCACTCCTCCTTCCACATCCAGCCACCGAACTGGGCCACACCACCCCCCGGGAGGTCAGCACACGGTGTGGAGCCCCACGGACTCCAGCAGACGGGGAGCCCGAGGGAGCCCGTCCAGGTCGGCCCCGCGCCTCCCACCCGCCCGCCGACACTTCCCGAAGCCATTCCGGCCTCGGTCACAGTCTGAAGTCTGAAAGGCCACTTGTCCTGCCGACCTGTGAGCCAACTAAAACCCGGAGCTTTCCTCGTCTCCGACATTTCAAAGAGGGCCCACGGGTCTGTTCCCACACCAGCTCCCTGCTCAGGCCCCGCCTTCCGGGCCCCGGGCTCGTGGGCGGAGCCCCAGGAGCAGCCCTCACCCCACAGGGTCAGACACGACCCCTGGTCACTCCTGGCCCTGGTGTGGGGGACCCGGCAGCAGGCATGGCGGCCACCCTGCAGCTCACTCGGCGCTCTTTGGGGAAGCGATCAGAACCTGGCACACAGTCGGCCCTCCACACAGAGACAGCTCGCCGACGCCCAGACCCGGAGACAGCGGCAAACCACAGACGCCGCCCCTGCCGCCCCGAGCCGCCAGCCCATCGGGCGGAGGGACAACGAAGAACATCGCTCTCCATCCGCCCGCCGGCCTGCGGACACACTTGTCGCCCACACACCGGGTTTCAGCGCCGGCGAAGTGGGGGGAGCAGGCGTGTGGGACGGAGCGCGACGACGGAACACGCAGTCTCTGTAGGGCCAGGGCGGGGGGTGGGGGCACGGGACAGGTGCTCCCTCAGGGTCCTGGTCCATGATGGTGCTCAGCCTCCAGCCGGCACCTCCTTCGGGCCGTCGTCAGCTACGAGGTCGGCCCTGTCCAAACCGGGGGACAGCGCCAAGGTGTGGCCATCAAGCATCACGACGTTGGACGCTGTGACGGGCAGCCGGCGCCCCCAGGGCCAGGAAGGCCCTCTGCAGCACCTGCAGCCCCCTTCCCCACCCCCACCCTGCAGTGTGGCTCCCCCATACGCGCCTGCCCCCCAAGTCCAGCTCTGCATCTGAGACAGTGGTGCCCAGGGCCAAAGGCAGCCCCTCGGCGGGGTGTGGGCGTGGCCACACCGCACCCCAGCCCTGCTGGCTGGCGGGGCGCCCTCACCAGGAAGAGCAGGAGGCTGCAGCCGGGAGGGACAAGCCGCTGGACAGTGGCCGTGAAGCGTGCTGGTCATCTAGAGAAAGACGAGGGGCCAGGCAGTCGAGCCGGGGGCCTACAGCGTGGTGGGGGTGGAGGCTCCTTGCTGGCCAGAGCACCTGGCCCCACAGGCAGCCACATCTCCCAGAAAGCAGGTCCGCTGGGCCAGGGGCCGGGGGCCGGGGCCTGGCTGGGAGAACCCGGGCCCACCCCACCTGGGATGGCCTGTCTACAGACACTCACCCCGAAGCTCCTCTGAGGCTTCCAGGTGGCAGTCAGAGCCCACCCAGCCCGAGCCCTCCCTGGGGAGGGACGGGATGAGCTGCACCCCCTCCCCACCGGACGCTGGGCCTCTACCCAGGTTGAGTCACATCACCGCCTGATTTCGAAAAGGGGACAGTGCCCAGGGGGCGGAGAGACCGGCAGCGGGTGCCGGCAGAGACGGGGCCCACGTGGACCCGAGTGCGAGGAGGCTGGCGCAAGGGGCCGGGTCACAGCAGTGTCCGGGGAGGAGGCCGAGCCTGGGGAGTGCAGGGCTGATGCTGGCCGGTGGGACAAACAAAGGAGGCCCCGGGCTGCACGGGCCACCAGCAGGGGGGACCCCGCACCCTCGGAAAGGCCGCCCCGCACACTGGGGCCTGGCACAGGCTGAGGGCCCGACCGCGTGCCTGGGGCGACCCTGGGGAGCAGCGCCTCCGGACCTGAGCGAGCATGCCTGAGTGGTGCGTGCCGGGCCCCCGGCCCCTCCGCTGTGACACGGCCCTTCCCCCACTGCCGGCTGTGCGGGGCCCCGCAGGAGGGAAGCCCGGCTGGGTACAGAGGGAGTCAGCTCAGTAGGAGGGTCAGCGAGTCCACCTTGGCCTCAGCGGGCCTGGCCTCGGGGATAGCAGGAAGCCCTGCCCCTCCTGGCCGGCCCCACCCCGCGAGGCAGCCCCCACAGCTCCTTCGCTGACCTCCTAGGAAAGCAAGAAAGCTCAGGGGACTGGGCCTCGGGGACCGGCTTGGACTGTCCTCAAATACTGAAGAGAAAGGGGTGCTCCTGTCTCCCCCGAAGGGACTTCCAGAAACTACACTCACAGCCCTCTTCACCCCGGCCACATCGGCTCCGAGGCCAAAAGGCAGTTGATTCTGTCCACCTGGTTTCTGTGTTTCCTAAATAAAACTTCACAAAGACCTAACATGTTTTCTGATTCCAAAGTGTGCTCCAAAGCCGGTGTGCAAGGGCGGGGGTGTCCCAGCGTGCCAGCAGGGGGTGGGGCGAGGACGGTGGAGAGAGACCGTGGGGACTTGTGTCCAAGAGCCGGACAGCAGCCCACACTCCAGTCCGACTCCATCGGGCCCCGGCTCCCGGCCACTCGGACCATCCAAGGCCCAGCCCTCGGCTCAGCCTGCGGTCCGCCCGGCTGCCCCAGCCCTCGGGCTCCCAGGCTGAGTCACTCAGCGCAGGGGGACCGGTGGCTTCCTGGCCACAGCTCCTCCTACACTTGCTGAGCACAGCCCGTCTCGGGGTTGACTCCCGAGAAGAGGGGCGGGCAGCGGTGGGGACACGGTGCCCTCCCATGCCTCCTTCTTCCAGGGTTCTGGCTGCACTGGGCGCCCACTGGTTCCTGTGGCCTGGGCTGCAAGCCCTCCCTGTGACGGAGCATTTACTGGGTGCCAGTGTCGCAGGCAGGGAAACCAAGGCTCGGGGCCGCAGCTGAGACGTGGGCAGTGGGGACTCAGACCCTCCGCTGTCACCAGCAAAGCCTATGTCTTAATAACCTGCCTGTGTCCTCTCCTGTCACCCTGCCACCCCAGCAGCTCCCAGGTGCAACTTCTCAGCACGTGGGGGCAGGCGCGGCAGCTGGCCCTGGCTGCATCCCCAAACCCGGGCTCCTGGCAAACCTCCATGTGCTCCAGGCTTCAGGGATTGGGGGTGGGCAGAATCGGGGTGCGGCCCGTGCTGGGGACTGGCGGGCAGAAAGGATATCAAGGGCCCCCAGCTCTGCCCCAGGCTCCCAGGCTGGGGGGGCGGGGGGGCCCAGCAGCAACTCCCTCACCAGGGCCTCCCCCAACCACAGGCCTGCCTTCCTGGGAAGCCACCCAGAAGAGGAGGAGGAAAAAGTCAGTTTCCTGAGAAGCCTGGGGTGTGGGCGGCATCCACGTGGCGGTCCCCAGACCCCCACAGCTGCGTCCCATCTCCAGGGGGTCCTCAAGCCCCTGCCCACCCCACACCCATCTCAAACTCAGCACCTCTTCTGCCCGGGGGTCTCCCTGTCCCCCAGGAAGGGGAGGGGCCCTGAGGAGCTGGTCAGGGTGGGGGCCCGGTCAGCAGCGCCCACCGCAGCAGCGTCCTGGGGGCCGGCTTGCCCGCCGCGCACGGGACCCCACCCGAGAGCAAAGCTCGCGTCTCTGCTTTGGGTGAAGACAGTGACTGACCCAGAACACTGGGGATGCCCCAGCCCAAGCGAGGGAGACCCAGGGGGAGACGTGAGAACAGGCAGGGCTGGGGACCCCAGGGTGAGGCCCCGCCCTGACGCAGCCACCAGAGCAGGGCTCGGAGGCCTTCGGAAGCGCTCCAGGCCGAGCACGGGGCAGGTACACAGGCCCCAGGGCAGGAGGCCGGGGGGAGGGAGGGAGGGAGGGAGGAAGGCCGCTCCCTCCAGCCTCCTCACCCTCACTCGCCCTCTCCTACACACGCATCTGAGTGCTGGCCAACGGGGTGCCTGGCTCTGTGGGGGGCTCTCCTTCGGCAGCTCAGGCTCTCAGCTGGGCACCTGCATGGGCCCCCTCCAGGCGTTGCTGCTCCCCCACCTCAGACGTGAGCTGCTCTGGGGTCCCTTGAGGATGGAGCCATGACGGGACCTGGAGATGACCCGAGGGGTCTACGAGGCGGAAGTGCAGGGGCCCTTGTTGGTGGGGGGCTTACCCCCTCCCTGCTCCCCCTCGCCCCAGCCCTCTGCCCCAGCCTCTGCAAGGATGGCCCAAAGGAGGCACGAAAGTCATACGGCAGCTTTGGCACAGGCTGGCTCCGACCCCAGGCACCAAATGCACGAGACCTCACAGCAACCCAAAGCCAGGGACACAGCCACTCTGTGGGGAGTGACCCTCCCCGGTCACACAGCTCCCCAGAGCCCCATCCGGGCTCAGCCGGTGCTGCACAGCTGAGTGTCTGCTCCATGCTGTAGCCCGGTGCAGAGCGAGCCGCAACAGCACCTGATTGTCCCAAGGCCACAGCAAGGCAGCCCACGTCAGGGCACCTCAGAGCTTCTCCTCAAAGGTAGCCCCGCCCAGGGCCCCCCAGCCTCACCAAGATGTAGCGTAGAACACAGAGACTCACCATGGGGGTATCAGGGCAGGCTTCCTGGAGGAGGCGTGAGGTACCCAGCTGCAAGAGGAGGAGGCGTGGACAGCGAAGGAAAGCTGAGCGGCTTCCCTCACTCCTGCCCTGGCCTCTTCTATGTCCACAGCAGCGTCTCCCACGTGGACCCTGGGGGGCCCAAGGTCCCTCCCCGGCCTGGTAGATTCAGGGGCCCAAAAGGGCCCCGAGGTCCTTGGCCACACTACACAGCAGCCCTATGGCCCTGCTGAGGAAGGGGCCCATCCAGACCCCATTCTGGCTGCTCGGCCTTGGGAAGATGGGCCAGGGCAGGCGGTGGGTGGGACAGGGTGTCTGGGACCAGCCAGAAGCTCAGGAGCACCCGTGTGGCGGGGCTGTGGCCCTGCCTAGGCCGCTGGTGTCTGGGGCGGGACCGACGGATCTGCCTGGGCTCCTGTCTCCAACGGTGGAGGGCCCTGCCGGACCCAGTTTCCAGGAGCCTCATGGCAGCCCCTCCAAATCCGAGACCCAGGCCCTATCGGAGAAAAGGTCCCCCAACCCAGCCTGGCCCTCCCCACCCCCTGGGCTGCCCATGGCCAGGCCCCTGCTTGGGTGGCCTCTTCTGCCCTGTAGTGTCAGGGACCCAGGCAGTTAGCAGGGGTCACAGGCACTTGCCCCCATCCACGGGGTCAGCCAGGCAGCAGGAGGTCTGGGCTTCTGAGAGAGCTCCTTGTGGGTCCCACAGGCCCGCGCTCGGGCGCCGCTCTGCGGCTGCTGCCGCCCTCAAACCCTCACTCCCTCTCAACCAGGAGCCGCCCGGCTCCCGGCTCTCACGCTGCAGGTTGCAGCCAGCCAGGCCCCACCGGGCCCTGGCCGCCGTCCCTCCGCGCAGTGGGTCGATGCCCAGTTCCCAGGGCAGCGCGGGGAGGGGCAGAAAACAGAGCAGGGAGTGGGGTGGGCAGAGCAGGTGCAGGGCAGAGGTGGGCCCAGCTAGGTCCGCAGTCTCCCCCTCTTTTTCAGTGGGCCTCCAGCCCCCCTTTCCTCCCTCCTCGCCCAGGGCCCCACCCTCACCCCAGGAGCAGGCAGGGCTCGGCGCGAATCCCGTGGAAAAGAAGCAGCCGCGCATTTTCCGAGATGTTTTAGCCATTGTTTTGGCAACGCCGCGGCTCCTCCTCGGCCAGAGTCACCCTGACATGGAACAAGCCTGGCCAGCGTCTGGCCCGGCCCAGCCCTCCTCTGCCGCTCGCCTGGGCTCCTGGCCACCAGACACAGCAGGCTGGGGGGCAGGGGGTGGGGGATCCCCCCCCCCTCTTCAAATGGCCTCTTTTTAGGGCCAAAACCTGCCTGTCCATGAACTGGTTTCTGCTCGACAGCACCATCCCATTGGTGCAGATGGGCTCAGACGCTGCACGGACTCCGCAGGCCAACAGGGTAAACCCCACGGTGCCCGGGGCAGGGCTGGGGCCCAGAGAGGTGCCAGAGCTTTGCCTGGACCTCAGAGCAGGTGGCCAAGCCGGGACAGGTCCCAGGTGTTGTCTCCAAAGGTGGCCTGGGCCGCACAACTCAGGCCTCAGCCCAAGAGGTCCTCTGAGCAGCCCCCTCCTCATCCACAAATTTCAGGTGGCCCCAAACACCAGGGCCTCCTCGTACCTGGACGGCCTGGCCCCCAGCCTGATGCGTGGCAGGCGACCGGATCCAGCAAGGCGGCAAGGCACCTGCGCTCGGCTCCGCTTCCTGCCCACCCCCACCCAGACCAGCCCCCTCACGGGGTCCCCGATCACGGTCTGGCCTCAGGCGACCTCGCCCGCCATCTCCACACCTGGAACGGGCCTGTGAGCCAAGGCCGGCAGGCTCACTGGACTGAAGCCAGAGTCGCAGGTCAGGGGTAGGAATGGGGACACAGCCGAGTGGCAGGACAAGCTGAGGGGACCTGAGGCAGGCCCCGGCTCTGGCTTCCCAGCTCCACCCCCAAGAGGCCGCTGGGCTCCCTTCCTGCCCACGAAGCTCCACGGTGGCCTGTCAGGCCCCAGGCCCCAGCGTCTGCCCCACGGGTGGGCCCCGGGGTGGCAGGGCCTCACCAGCACAAAACGTGGCTGGGAACCCCACAATTTCTCTCGGCTCTGCAGCAAGTTCCCCACCTGCGTCCTCTGCCTCCCGCCGGGGATGCAGAGCATCACGGGCCGTCCTGTCTCACCCGACACCCTCTGCTAGGACCCCAGTTTCCGCCACAAAACAGGTGCGCTGCCTGCAGTGGGGCCTCTGGGGCCCGAGGCCACCCCCCTGGAAAGAGCCGGCCTCCTCGGCCCCAAGTCGGTGGTGGGGCGGAGCCTGAGGGAACAGCCCCGCCCTCTGGTGGGTGGGTGGTGATGGCAGCCTCACGGGGACTTGGACCTGGGGACGGAGGGGACCGGGCAGAACAGAGGCAGGCTCCCCAGACCCCCTCCCCCAGGGACTCAGGGGCGCCTGGGCCTTCCACCGTGGGGCTCAGCTCCCACAGGGCTGGGATGGAAAGTTTCTACAACTTTCTATTCATTTTTAATAAAGGGAAGCATTGAGGAACCAGGAATGAGGCTGTCGCTATGGCGACACGTGGGACCGAGTCCAGACCAGTGACCTGCACAAATATGGAACCTTCTGGAACATGGAGCAGGCTGGGGAGACACACCCACGGATGGAAGCCAGATGGCCCAGGGTGACCAGAGGCCACCCTGTCACAGCCACCGGCACCTCCTGCTTCACCAGCGACGCATCTGCCAGGCTGGGCGTCGGCTGGCCGGGCGCTGGATCGCTGAGCTGTGTTAAGGCTTACTTTCTCCCTCGCGCCACCAAAACTGATGTCCTTGCTCTTCCGGCCGCCGTCTGCCCTCCGGCAGAAAATGCGGCAGGGCGACTCCAAGCGGGTGCGGCTGGCGGGTCTGGATACGAGGCGGTGGCGGCCGGCCTCCCTGGCTCCTCCGAAGCTCTTCCTACAGCCGCAGGGCCCAGGGGGGCCGTCCAAGGGCAGAGGGCAGGGGCGCAGACGGCTGGCCCGGACCAAGGTGCCGTGGCAACGGCGCCCAGGTGCAGGTCCGACTCAGGGCCAGCTGCCACGCAGAAGCCTTTGTGCGGCTTTCCAACGTCCAGAGCAGGGGGCCCCATTCTTATCCCCACTTTACAGGTGAGGAAACTGAGATTCAGCCACGCACCTGAGGCCACGCAGCCAGGGCTGGAATGCACGGCCCTGTAGCTAGGCAACACCGTTCTGTGGCCTCACCCACCCCACACAACCACCCCCAACCACACAGCAGCCCACGCAGGCCCTCCAGGAGGGCTCGGTCAGCCTTTAGCCCGGGCGGACGGCAAGCTGGGGGGCCCGTTCAACCCCAACACTGCGGACCCCTCTGGCACACCGGGCCCAGGGCCCCATTGAGGGGAGGAGCCAAGCATGTGACAGGGGGGCCGCAGGACAGGGTCGCAGAGCTGGCCTGGGGGCAGGCCACTGTGGGGCTGGCAGAGCTCAGCCTGGTGACCGAGCCTTCTGGAAGGCACGGCAGAGCACCTGGCCCAACTCACCAACACCACCTCCGGTAAATAATTCACGTCTCCCCAATACAGCTCTTCAGGCCATCAAAACGCCCTTCGGGGTTCTCGTGAACGCCGAGAGGCGGAGGTCCGTGCTGCTTGACCCAGCAGTCGCACCTCTGACAACCCATCCTCCGACGCTGGGCCTGGGGCTTGCTCCCATCATCCCCCGAAACCCCCCCAGTCCACTATGAGCCCATTGCACACAGGAGGAAACCCAGGCTCAGAGCCAAGGGCGCCTGGCCCGAGGCCGTGCAGATGGTGGGTGGCAGAGCTGGGGGTCACCCCAGGCCTGTCTCCCTGGGAAGCCTGGCACCCCCTGCCTGGCCCCACTCTCCCATCAGGAAGCACCGCCAGCGTTTGGGGTGGGGGCCTCGCTGAGCCAAGCCTTGGGCCTGGCGCTGCCTGTGGCTCTCTGTAGAGAAGACCCAAAGGTCAGACTTCGCGATCCACGTGCTAAACCCAGCAGAATCCAAAGGAGAAACAAACTCGAGCAGGCAGGGGTGGCTCTGGAGGGCTTCCTGGAGGAGGGGGTAGGGTCAAGGATGGTCCCAGAGCTCCCCCTGTAGGAGCCCCAGGACGATGTTACCAAGACCACTTGGGGAGAATGCATGGCAGGTCTTTCCTCACCCACACCCAGCCAGCAGGCCCTGCCCTGCTGGAGTCCCCCTGCCTGAGGTCGCCGGCCCCCCACACCCCTCCCACTGGTGCTGTGGCTCTTTCAGATGACACGGAGACTCACCGCCCCACCACTCCAGTCCCTGTGTCACGCACGTCCTGGGCCCCTGGGGTGCCCACGGGGGGACGAGGCTTTCAAGGGGCTCCAGGGTGGACTTCTGACCCACGTGTTCACAGCCCCCGCAGAGAACAGGCCCCCGAGGGTGCCACACAAGGCTGGTCGGTGCCTCCCAGCAGGGCTGCGGTGGCTGCTCCCAAAGTCGGCACGGTCAGCAAGCACCCAAAGCCCTCCGCTCTCGGCCCTCCACTCTGCAGTGCCCAGAAGGGTCCCCCGCACCCCCACCCCTCCGCACAGCCCCGCACCGCCCCCCAGCTTCCCCTTGGAGAGTTAAGGAGGGACTCAGGCTTGCCCCTTACAGCCAGGGCCCTCGCACTCTCTGTCCCAGCTCGAGGCGAAGTCAGATGCAGACAGAAAGCAAACCACAGGCTCAGAGGACCGGCGCTGGCTGGAGGCTGACCCCAGCCCACCACCGCTGCCCCTCCTCCGCCGCAGAAAGTCAGGCGAAGAGAACCGAGCCGAGGACAGCCACGGCCAAGGCCCCCTCGGGCGGGAGGGGCCCCGAGCTCCTGCTAGCAGACAGCCAGAGGCTACCTTCCACGGAAAAAATGTCTTCAGACCCCCAGAGGCCGGGAGGCCCCAGCCCATGACTCGAGTCTCTGCTGCCGGCGCTAAAGCTTCCCAGATGGAAAGCCTCAGTCCTGGGCCGGCTGTGCCCCCACCGGCAGGGCCCGGCACAGCCAGAGCCCACTCCCACCTGGCCCCAGCCCCCAGGCCCCCACCCCCGTCCCACACCCCCAGCAGGCCCAGGCCTGCCACGTGTCACATGTCCTCTGGGACTCAGCTGACTGCCATGGTGAACCACGGCGGTGACACTGGGCTAGGCCACCCGTGCTCACCCCCTGGCTGGGCCATCCCTGGAGACGGCAGGCTGTGACAGCTTAACAAGGGGTCGGCGAGGCCCTTCCTGCTCGGGTGGCCCTGGGCTTTAGGGGCAGGCAGGGTTGGGGAGGGTTCACAGGTGAGGCTGGTGCCGTCGGGGTAGAAAGTCCCTGGAATCTTGGGGACAGGAAGGGGCACCGTTTTCTGGGCAGTTCCTATCATGTTCCAGGACCCTGGCTCAGGGACACACGCTCTGGAGACCCTGGCAGGAGGTGCCTGGACGAGCCGTGTCCTGACCCAGGGACCAGAACCTTCCCAGGGCAGCAAGGACAGACATGAACTTCCGTCCCCACGCCCATGGGTGCCAGGAGCTGGGGACCCGGTGAGGGGCAGACCCAGGAAAGCGCTGGAGCTGGGGCACGGTGACAGCAGAGAGCCCTGAGGGCCGAGCAAGCCCCGGGGACCTTCCCAGGCCTGGGAGCCGTGCCCAGGACCAAGGCGTGCGGCGCAGAGGAACAGCCTTGGGAAAGCCGGGTGCTCCCCCGCCCCCGGCACCGGGGCCCACGGAGGGGCTGAGAAACACCGAACCTTTGGGGGGAGTCAGGGAGCTTCCCTCCCACCAGGGGTGGGGCCGGGCCTGGCGGTGGAGACCAGACAACCCCGCAAGTCCAAAGCAAGGGACCCCCTGTGGCCCATGGTCGCTTGCCCCCTCCTGGAAGACCGCACAGCTCGTGGGCCGCCCGGCCCCGGGCCAGGAGCCGGGCTCTCGCGTGCGCCGCAGAAGCAGCCCGAGCCCCATAGTTTCCCACTGACGTCACCCGCGCGGCTGGAATCTGAAGTCAGCAGGAGGGTCTCCGCAGCCGCGCGCCCTCGGCTCCGCAAAGTGGAATCAGATGGCTTTCCCCAAACCTCCCGCCCGCCTCCCGCCCACCCCCTCGCTCGCTCGAGCGCTCTCTCCCTTTTTTTTATTATGTTCCTTGGACCACAGCCAGATGTTTCCTGCGCACAATCCTCCAAAACTTCCCAAGAAGAGAGGGAGCGCTCGCAGCTTCCTGCCTGCCGGGCTGGAGACGGCGACGTGGCAGGGCGGGGGCGGCAGCCACGCCTGCAGGCCGGGGCGGCGTCCGGCTCCAGCCGCAGTGCTCGGCACCCCCCTGCCCTGGTCTGGACACCGGGAGGACTCGGCCACATGGCCGCAGCCCGTCACCCTGGATGCCGGGGCCGGAGCCCGAGCTGCAGGCCAAGCAGAGGCCATGGCCCCTGGGCCGGCCCCGGGGCTCGGACCCAGCTGCCCGATCACACCGTGGCTGTGGAGAAGCCACGTCTGCACACGAGCTTTCGTTAAAGCAGCCCCTGCCTGGGGCCGGGGGCAGGGAGTGCCTGGCCTAGACCTGCTCACCTGGAGGCAGGTGTGGGCTGAGTGCAGAGGGCAGGTTCCCATGGGCTCCTGGCGGAATGGGCACCTGCGCCCTGCAGGAGGCAGGGGCCGCGCTTCGAGCAAAGGCCTGGGGCGGAGGGACATGCTGCTGGGCCCAGAGGCCCTGCCAGGAGGCTGGCACAGGGCCCTTAGGGAGGCGGCGAGGGGGGCCCAGGCCACCCAGGCTCTCCCGGACGCCACCGATGCCTCGGTGAGGGCAACACGGCGCCCAGGCCCCAGCGCTCGCCCTCTGAGACCACGCAGCCCGTCTGCTTGCCTGTGCCTGGCAGGTGGGGCAGCCCATGTCCCCCACCTCAGCTAGCAGGTCCTCCACCTGCCACGGTTCGGCTGTCCCTGGGGCCCCAGGGGTGCCAACGGATGCCTGGGCGGGCAGACCCGGGAAGGAAGACAGGTGGAGAGGGGTGTCAGGAGAGGGGTGTCGGAGGCCATCCGCCCAATGCTCGAAGGGTCGGAAAGTGCGCCGCAGAGGCTCCTGGGAGGGGGCTGCCGGAGCTGCGCCAACAGGCCTGGCTTCGGTCATGCTGACCCTGCAGGTCCAGGTCACCCGAGACCCCCCCAGCTCTGTGCCTGCCGGAAGGACACGTGGCCACAAGACCACTGTCCTCGCTGTCACCGTCAGGGCTCATTTCAGTGAGAGGGCGGGGCAGGGACCGGGGAGGCTGGGCTCCCGCCCCTGGTTCTCCCTTCCCAGTGGGGCCACGGGGGTGACAGTTCTCCCGGCCGATGTGTGACAACCTGCATGGCCTGTTGCCAACCAGGGGAGCCCCGCCCCCCGAGTTTTGGTGTCCAGTTCTCACGGGAGTCTCTCCCAGGGACACCGCTGGACCCCCCCACACAGTTGACCTTGGTCTCCGGCCCCTCCAGAGTGGGGGCTGTCCCGTGTGGCCCAGGCCCTGAATGCTTCCCTAGCAGAGAACCTCGGGCTTGGCCCGAGGCCCCAGGTGACACAGAGACTCTATCAGGCAGGATGTCAGTCCCCAGGGCCCAGAGGCTCCCTCCCCGGAGATGGGCCAGGCCCTGACCTTTCTTGGATGCACCTGCGGGGCATGGACATCCCGGGTCTGCCGAGTTAACCCTTTACACCCACCAGGCACTGCGCTGGGAGGCAGTCAGCCCAAACGAGCCCACGTGGGGGAGGGAGGGGACGGAAGTGTCAGGCAAGGGTGGTACTGCTGTCCCCTCCATCTGACAGGTGATGGACGGAGGCTGAGCAGGGGTCACAGAGCCTGAATCCAAACCCCACCCCCTGCTGCAGCCCACACCCCGGGTCCAGGAGAGCCCAGGGGGCCGGCGCCACTCCGGGACGGCCCAGCAGCCCCCAGTCACTATGGGACTTCTCCCCTCAGCTTCGGGCAGAGCGCCCTCCCTGACCGCCCCGCTGCTGGGCCCTGCTCACCACCCCCAGGACCCCGAGACAAACGAGGCGGGACCGTCTGTCCGCGGGGCAGGCGGTGCTTAGCCTTCGGTGAGGGCCCGACGCTCGGATTCCAGACGGAAAAGGAGGGAGGTTTGCGGGGGAGGCCTTGCTGCCCCCCACCCAGAGCCACAGGACAACCCCCTCTTTCTACAGAACAGACAGCCAGCACCGCCAGGGTATGGGTGGGGGCCTCTTCACTCAGAACTGTGCCAGCCCTCGGCCACCCCCACTGGCTGCCTTCCCTGACACGCTCCTGATGTGGGGTTAAGCTTTGCGTCTTCATGGAAATGTTCTGGAAGATTCCTGCCTAAGGTTTTGGGGAACCGAGCAGCTTTCCAGGCTCGTCCCTGGGGAGAGCCTCCCGGGCAGGCAGCTTCCGAGCAGCCCCGTGAAGCAGCCTTGCTTGCGGTCCCAACAGCAGCAAGAGAGATTCCAGTTAGACTCAAGGAAGATTGCACGAGCAGAAGCCCGGAGACCGTGCCTGCACCTCCTCCCTGTAACACATACTGGAAGGTTCTGGAAGGGTCACAGGGGTGCACGATGGTCTCACAAAACAGTGGCAGGACCGGGAAACACCGTCCAGTGGCCTGGGCGATACAACTCACCATTTATGGCCTGCCTGTTCGTGGCCCAACATCTAGACCTGAGGGCTTGTAACTCAGAGGTGGAAAATGTCCGCCGCGTTGGCCCGGGGTGGGGAGCGTGGAATTTAAGCCAGCAGCTCCTCGGGAGCCCCTGGGGGAGGTCCCTGAAGGTCCTTGATCCTCATGAGCCCCCCTCACAGTTCCAGGAATGAAATGGGAAGATTTTCCTTTTCCCCGTTTTGTACCCAAAGAACTCTTATTCATCCTTCAGTGCCCAGTTCAAGTGCCACCTCCTCCGGGAAGCCTTCCAGCCCCCCCCCACCGACCGCTCCTCCTCTGTGCTCCCACAGCACCTTGAACCTCCTCCTCGCACCAATCAGCCCGCACGCAGCCCCATGAGAATGTTCTAGATTTCCACTGCACAAAACGCCAGCCACGAGCCGCAGGTGGCTTCCGAGACCTTGAGATGTGGCGCGCGTGAGTGGAGAGGGGCCGACGATGTGAAACGCACCCGATCCCGTAGACGCGGCACCCACAGCAGGAATGTAAAACAGTTCGTTAATCACGCCTGTGCTGCTCGCACCGTGAAACAGGAATGGTCTGATATGTTGGGTTAAGCAAAATAGATTATTAAAATTCACATGGATGCTAATATGGCTACCAGGAAAATTTTAATCACACGGCGGGCCCAGTTATATTTCCACGGGGCCGGCTCTGCACCGACTCCGCTCTCTCCCGAGCCGGCCCAGGGCCTGGCCTATCCGGCTTCCAGGCAGTGTTTGATGAACAAATGAGTGAGTGAGTGAG
The DNA here is from genome assembly GCA_004027475.1 of Anoura caudifer. NCBI lineage: Eukaryota > Metazoa > Chordata > Mammalia > Chiroptera > Phyllostomidae > Anoura > Anoura caudifer. The sequence continues at coordinate 85,455 of PVKU01005537.1, read as the reverse complement.
TGAGTGAGTGAGCGGGTGGGTGGGCACGGGCCCCAACGCCTAGCGAGCAGCTGCAGAGGTTGGCAGGAGGCTCTAGACAGAGGGCAGGCGGGAGCGCTCACGAAGTGCCCGTGAGAAGGGGGGTTGGGCGGTGGTGGCCGGCGTGCTCGGAGGTCTGGACACGCTAAGTGGTGTGGGCCTTCCCGCCCTTACTTAACCTGCCCCTCGGGCCCCACTGACTCGCCCGCCTCACTCCCTTCCTCCCGCCTCTGAGCCTTCGTACTCGCTGTTCCCTGCTGGGATGTCCTTCCCTACTTCCTGGCCTGGCTGGGTCCTGGGGAGGCCGCCCTGACCCAGCTGTGCAGGTGGTCGCTCAGCCCCCTCCTCTCACTCCCCACCTGCCCCACTGGTCTTGTCTGGGGCCGAGGGCCCTGGCTCCAGATGGGGATGAGCCCCCGGGTGCAGGCTGCCCCCCGCATCCCCAGCTGCCTTTCTGTCACTCTGAACGGGGAGGGGGCCCTCCTCAGGGATTCTGCAGGCTTGGGGGCAGCTGGGGTGTGACGCTGGGGTCAGGAACGCGTCATCTCTTCACCCCTAACAAGGTCTGGCCCTGGAGGGGGCTCCCATAGGACCTTGCCCAGGACCAGCCAGGGCAGGATGTCCCAGGCTGTCCATTTCCCCACCCCCTCCCCTGCGTTCTGCACCTCCTCGGCCTCCGGCAGCAGGTGTGCCCTCCTGCCCACTCCCCACCTCTGGGTGTGAGACACCAGCTAGAAGGAGCCCTGTGGGGACCACGAGGTTGCAGGGCTCCTCTGCCTCCCCCACTCCCCCGGGGCTCTGAGAGCTCCCCCTCTTTCCGCTGTTTCCAGAACAGAATGTGGGAAAGACAGAAGCTGGAGGACAAGAGGGACCCCTCGGCCAAGGTGAAACCAGAGATGCTGGCAGGTGGCCCCTGGCTGCTGCAGCCCCGCGGCACGGTTCGCGGTCCTCCGTCCAAAGCCCTCTCTCGGTCCCGCCCACCAGCCTCGCCTCTGGCGGAAGGCGGGGCACTGGGAGAGAGGCGGGCGGTTGCCCGGGAGACAAGCAGGACTCAGCCAATCAGCAGGGACCACCCAGCTGTGCGCAGGGCGCGTTGCGCGAGGCGATGCTGCCCCCTGGTGGCGGGATTGGGTACCACCCACCCGGCCAGGCTGCCATCCCGCCTGCGCCTGGCTCTCCAGGCTGCTCCCGCCAGGCCGCACAGGGAACCCTGGGGCCTTGCAGCCTGAGCTACCGCGTGCAACCTGGACAGAAGCGGTTCCTCCACGGGGACCGTCCCCATCCCGGAACAGCTCTCATAGCTGGGGAAACTGAGGCTCCTGCACAAGCCACAGGGACCTAGCTAGGGATTCCAACCTTGGGGGGGGGGGTGTTGCGCGGGAAAAAGGTAGGGAGAGATGGCGGGGAGCCTAGCAGGGGGCCCGTCAGTCCCGCCCAGCACCTCCTCGCGCTCTCCCTCCCCCCCTCCTCCCCGGCTCCCCCGACAGGCGATAGTAATGAAGGCCTCCCTTTGGGAAAGCCAAGTCCGCATTCGCAACAGCTGCGCTCTCTCACCGGATCCTCGGTAAACAATCCGTTTCCACAAGTGTTTAGGCAGCAGCAGTGTGGGACTTTAAAATTTTTTTTAAAAAGTGTATGCACGCTGCTTTCGTTTCCTAAGGAAACTTTTCTATTTTAGAATCATTTGAGAGTGACCGGAGGTGCAAGAACAACACAGAGTCCCCCACCCCACCCCAGCCCTGACCCCGTAGGTACCCCCCCCCCCCGTTCTCCACCCCCACCCCGTGCTGAAGTCTTATCCCTGAGCTGATGAACCCACATTGGGCGTCGTTACTCCTGCACCTACCTCGTTCGCGTTTTCCTGTCCCAGGGCCCTCCCAGGACCCATGGCCGCGGCCGGCTCCTCTGGACAGGCCCCTGGCTCAGACTTGCTGCGTTCCTGACAGCTTTGAGGGGGACCGGTCATGGTCACGTCCTTGTAGAAGGCCCTTAATGGGGACTGGCCCAGCGTGTTTTGTGCGGCTCCACTGGGGTGGGTTTGGGGGCCAGATCACCAAGGACAGGGGCCCCGGTCACCGCCTCCACTCAGGGGCCCATGCTGTCACCTGCCTCGTCACTGTGGTGTTGACCTCGGTCACTTCCTGAGGCATGTTAGCCAGGTGTCTCCCCTCTCCGTGAAGTCCCTCCTTCCTGTCCCTGCCTACACCGTCCACTTGACAGGGCAGTCACCATGCCCCGGGCCCGGGAGGAGTGGGGTGTCGGGCACCCCACCCCAGGGCGCAGCGTCTTCTCACCGCGCCCTTCTGCGAAGGGACCTGTCCCCTCCACCACTGCTTCACCGGTGCGGCCTCGTGAGTGGTTACGCTTTCCTCTGAGTCACAACCCAAAGCCACTTCATTTCCTTCGTTCCAGCCTGGGCTGGCTGCGCCCTGTGTCCCTTCCACGTCCCCACTGTCACACTCCTCTTATTCTTTTCTTCACCGTCTGGCCCCGCGAGGAGCTTTTCCTGCCTGGCCCCGGAGCGGCCGTGTCCCCAGGAGCCCTGGTCCTCTGACGGCGGGTGGTGGTGGAGGCCAAGGCCTGGGCGCAGGGGGGCTCGCTGCCCTGGGGGCGCCGCTCCCGGCACACGGCGTGGACGGGCAGAGGTTTCTATTTGCAGCCTCTTATGTGACGGTCAACACGGAGTCTGCAGCTCGGACCCTTCACCGCCAGATTATTCTAGCCACCCCCCCCCCATCTGTCACCCGCACTCCAACAATCCTGGCTGCCACCACGGTCACCTGCTCCTTTCCAGGGCACCGGGACAGTGGCATCTCGGCTGTGAGCCTTCGGCCCCAGGACTCAGCCGTACCCACCACACTCCGCGCAGGTGCCCTCGCAGCTCCTGCCACCTCCCTGCACACAGACCCCAAAGCCACCTGGCCCGAGCCCATCCCCTCTGCCCCTCTGTGCCACAGGCCAGCCGTTCCACTCCACAGCCCTCGCTCCATCCTCGGGTTCTGCCCGCCTCCTGAGTCATCGTCACGGCTCATGGCAAGGCACCCTCTGTGCTGGAGGCTTCTGGCAGGTGCCCGATGTCCTGGATCCACCTGGACGGTGCCGCACGCCCACAGCGAGTGGCTTCACCGCTCAGCCTTCCCCACGGGGACCCGGGCCACTGCTGCTCTGTGGACCATCCCCACAGCTCCGGCTCTTCCTGAACGACCCGAGGACGGACACGGCCTGTCTTCTCCCTGAGCGAGCTTCTCTCATCCAGCCACAGGCCCTTACGACTCATCCCCCTCCGTCTGTGGCTCGGCAGCCGCCTCCTCCTTGTGGCTGAGCCCATCCCGCCGCCCGTCCCCACCACGCCCCCTCCCTGTCCCCCTGCCGAAGGGCATCTTTCTGGATGGCTTCCAGTTCGGCAACGGTGAATACGCTGCTACCAACGTCCGGCACCGGCTCTGGGGTGGACGTATGTTTTCAAGTCAGCGGCATAAGCCCAAGGGCACAGTTGCTGGACAATGTCCAGCCGTGCGAACGCTGGCCCCATGGGCGGAAGGCTTTTTCGGCCCCACTGTGTGCAAGTGCCACACTGCACAGGCCTTGGGTCACAGACTCCACAGCCAGCCCCTTGAGTTAGGTCAGGGCCACCAAGGGGCAAGGCAGGGCCTGAGGCTCAAGGTCAGGGGCAGCTGTCCCCCGCCTTCCTGCCCTAGTGGGGCAGCCAGTCCCTCAGTGGGGAGTGGGCCTGAGAAGTTTGTCCGGGGAATGAATGAATGACTAAGTCCCCTCTCCATGATTCCCATTCGCCCCACGGGCAGCTCTGACTTTCCCTTGGGTCTCCACCTTCAAGGGCACAACCACCTTCCCCAGCCCCTTCCCGACCCCCCACCCAGGGCCCCAAGCCCTGGAACCCGGACCAGAGGCAAACCTCCCAGACCTGCCCCTGGCCCAGGCCCCTGCGTGAAGGCCCCCTCGCCCCAGAATGAAGCAGGAAGCGGTGACTTGGAGCACTTACCGGTTGACCAAGGCCCTGTACACCTTCCTCAGAAGGGCCCTGGGACATGGGATTTCTGTCCTTGTGGGGTCGGGGAAACTGAGGCCCAGAGAGGACAGGACCCACGCCAAGAAAGGCCAAGCGCACAGTAGGGCTGCAGGACCCGCTCCCGGCATTTTCCTAAAGCCTGGGGCTGGCCACCTCTCCCCGGACCTTCTGATTTAATGGGCCGGGGGGGCGACCAGGGGGCAGCCGAGGGTCAGGGTCCCCTAAAGCTCCAGGTGAGCCTCACACCCAGGGAGTCACACACACACACCCACACACACGCGCGCGCGCACGCAGCACGCTGCAGGGAACAGCGCAGCTGGGAAGGGATGGGAAGGGACGGGACGGGATCTGGCAGGGCTTGCCTCAGCGACACCAGAAGGGGGCAGTGCCGCCTCGCACCTGGGGCACCTGGTGCCAGGGCTTCCATTCCGAGGGACCCAGGGCAGCCGCGACGGCCTGGGGTTCCTGTGGGTGTCCATCAAAACCAAGGGGTCGGGGGCCAGGCTGGCCCTGCCCCTGGGCCCACCTTCGGCCCCAGGACTCCTCCCAGGAGGGGCCTGCTGGCAGGGATGCCGCCCCGGGGCTGCGGCCGCTCCCAGCCTCCTCAGGGCTCTCTCTGGGCGTCCTCACGCAAGGTTCCGCGGCGGAAGGGAGGGTGGAAATGTTAAATGGACGCTGTACCCTGACACCTGGAGTCCGAGAGGTCACAGCGGCTGGACGCCCCCTAGGGACAGAGTCTGGCCACTGTCCTCGGGCTCTGTCCTGGGCCATCGGGTGTGTGCCACACTGGCCTCGCCCCTGTCCTGGCCAGGACCAGTCCTTAATGCCACTGGGGAGCCCTGAGTTTGGGGACAGATGGGACTGTTTGGGCACTGGGGGGCTGGGGACTGAAATCCTCACACAGGCCCCTCCCGCCTGAGGTCCCCACAAATCCTCTACTTCCACTGGGTCCCTGTCCCTGTGGTGGTACTGCCCCTTGGGCCCAGCAGTGGTGTCCACTCCTCCGGCCTTTGCATCCTCTGTCCGGTCCCAGGGCCTCTCCCCAAGATGCCCCCGTTGGCCACTTATACCACCCCCACCTGCTGGACGGCAGGGCCGGCCCTTCCCCAGCACCCGGCTCCTAGCCCTGGCACAGGGCCTGGTCCAGGGTGGGCGCTCAGCAGCCTCCCACCCGGAAGGCCTGCCCCACCCCCAGCTCAAAGGTTATGGACTCCACACGCTGCTGACTCCACTGTCAGCATCTGCTCCCGCCGGTAAGAAACTTGTCAAGCTCAGCATCTCCGGTCCAGGGCGGCTGTCCTGGGTGGGCGTCGCTATGGCAACTGGAGGCAGCAGGGCGTTTGCTTCCCTGGGGAAGCGCAGCACGGCCCCTTTCGCTGCCCTCCCTGGGTCAGTGTGCCCTCTGGGGGTCTTGGCCACTGCCCCACCCATAACCATCAGTGTCACCCACCCAGGGACCTCCACAGGGCTTGTCAGGAGGTCGGGACCCCGTCCTCCCAGCACTGGTGTGTGTGGGGGGGGCAAGGGGAGGGCTCAAGTGCCCTCCTGCCCCTGGCCCCCCCACCCTGCCACCCTCCCAACCCTGCCTGCTGTCCCCCCACTGGGCTCTCTGGCTCACTCCTTGGCGGCATGCCCAGCGCTGGTGCGGGCCTGCTCGGGTACTGGGGCCACCAGGGGACCAGGGGCCCACGCGGTGCACCCCCCCCGAAGGTTCAGGCATGTGGGAGGCAGAACGAGGCCCCTCAACCAGGAGGCAGCCCCCAACCCTCCAGGGCCCCCGGGAAGGTACCCAGGGCTGGTACGTGTGAGGTTCTACGACGGGAACACAGAGCAGGCGGGTCCCAGCAACGCCCGGAGGCCCGTTGGGGGAGCAGGGCTGGCGCCCCCAAAGGCTCCCTCCCAGGCCCCGCGGCTCCCACGGCCAGCCTGGTCCAGGAGGTCCCGGCTGGGTCCTGCTGGGCGAGCCCAGAGCCCGGACGCAGGGTGGGGGAACGCACACCACCACCCTGCGCACCTCCAGGGCCCGAGGAGCAGCACTGGGCTCGGCTGCGGGCCTGGCGGAGTCAGCAGCCGCTCCTGCGGCTCCAGAGCCCTGTTGGCACTTGTCACCCGGCCGTCGGGGGCCTGGAGAGCAGCACCAACGTGCCGGGCGCAGCACCCACCTGGGGAGGGGAGGCCGTGGGTGTCCAGCTGGGAGGCCGGGAGGCCCCTCCGTACCCACTGCTCCCAAACCAGGCACCTGTTGGGCACCTGCGGGGGAGGCACATGGGAGCGGTGTGTGTGTGTCAGTGTGCACGGAGCGCTCACGACTGCCCGCCTCCGTGCGTGTGAGTGTGCACACGTGAGCCTGTTCCTGGGAAACACTGGGGGGAGTCCCCACCTGACAGGCGGTCACCTGCCCCCGGCTGAGTGGCTGTGTCACTCGGCGCCATCTGTCCGAGACCCCCGCCCTCAACGACCCCACCCTGGCTGCCCCGGGCCTCCCCCGAGGGTGAGGACAGTGTGGGGACAGAGGGCACTTGTCAGGTGGGATGGGGCAGATGGGCGCCGTGCAGCATCTGTGGGGCAGTTAGGGACACTGCTCACTTTGTGCCGCTCTGAGCTGCCTGCCCACCCAGCCAGCGTGGGTGCCGCAGCCGGGCAGGCAGCCACACAAGGGCTCACGCCCAGGGGCCCTCCCGAGGTGGCTGCATCGGCCCTGGAGCCGGGAGAGAGGCTGGCAGGAGAGCTGTGGGGCAGAGTAGGCCGGACTGGACAGAAGCAGCCCCAGGCGGCCCAGTGTGGGGTCCTGGCGATGTTCCCGGATGGGACCCTCCCCCCGGCGTGGGGTCGGGGACAGCAGGCAGCCCCACCCCCACCCCCGAGACCCCTTGCACTGCCAACTTCCACACCCGAACACGAAACCTCAGCAGGACAAACGAGGCCCGAAAGGTGATGCTGTATTTTCAAACGCTCATATTTTGTTTCTCCTCTCACGGATTTCCTTTTCCTTTCCGTGACTCGCAGACCGTTGCTGGCACCCCGGCCCGTGGCCAGCGCCGCGGACCGGTCACGCTGGGATGGCATTTACAGTCGGAGTTCCGGGAGGTGGCGGCGGCGGTGGCAGGGACAGGGCCCGGAGGCAAGCTCCCCGTGCTCGCGGCGGTGCCACCGCGCCTGTGCCGTATCGGGGGGCCCTGCACCTACTCCGTCTCCGGTCCCAGCGGGTCGCTGAGACCACCCGGCTCCCGCGGAAGCAGAAACAGAACAAGCCCCCCGCCCACCGTCTCATCCAAGTATACATGACGGATAAAATTACATTTGTACAAAAATAGATTTTTTTTTTACCTTTCCCGATGCTTTAGACATTTCTCTTATCTTTACTCTCTGTATTTGTCACCTCCGAAGCGCCAGCTACTCGCGTCCCTTCTAAGGCTAAGGGTGGGGACCGCCTGAAGCTGTTTGCTCCGAAGCATCTTAAAATAGATGCAACTCCTCGCCTCGAGATAAGTCATTCAAACCCGATTCACCAAAGGAGGGGTCCTTATGTACTTGCTCACGTGAAGCAAATTTATAGGAAAACGGGGGAAAGTCTCGATTAAAAATGAGCAGGAAACGCCGGGAGCCGCACGCGTGGCCTGTGGGTGGTGCGCGGCCCCGTGCAGGCCCTCCGTGCGGCTGACCCGCCTTACACCGCACTCCCACGTGGGCAGGGCCCGGGCCCCGCGCCCGAGCCCCGTGATGGGGGCAACATCCACTGGTGACCCGTGGGCAGCGCACAGGAGGGGCCCGGCCTGGCCCCCCCGCACCAGCCCGAATCCCCCAGGTGCAGGGAGGCGTGGGAAACCCAGGGGCTGGGTTTTCGCGGCGTCGCCTTCTTCCAGGTGACTAAGGGCCAACGCAGAGCCACATTGGCGAACGTCCCAGCAGGCCGGCTTCCAAGGGGTGAGCGGCGGGGCGAGCCGGCTTTGCCAACACCGTCCAAACACGGGATCCGGCCATCTCTCTGAGTCGCAGCCACGGCCACAGGAGCCCCGTCCGGATGTCGGCGAGGGGCGGGGACACTGCGGAGGAGCTGGCCGGGGTCCCGGGACGGGTCCAGCCGGGCCAAGGCGGGAACCGGCACGGGGTGGCTGAGCTGACGTTAGTGCTATCTTTAGAAAATTAAAGATTGTCCCACCAATACAATAATTACAAAAAAAAAAAATCACCTTAACTGAACCAGATGGGTAATACTACAAAGATCTGGTTGAAGAAGAATTCTACCTCTCTACTGAGTAATGTGCTCCTCCCCAGGTCTCACTGTCCAGACAGAACGGCGTGTCGGGTGGGGACGACAGCGGGCAGGTGACGAGGGAAGGATGGCTCCTGGGAGCCTGGACGCTGGTGGGGGAGGGGCGGGGTGTGGTGTGGCTTCAGGCAGAGGCAGCCTGGGGGCCTCCCTCCTTTTCAGACTGCCAGCAGGGCCAGCGATGGTGACAGCGATGGTGACGTTCCCAAGAAGCCCACCCCCCACCGAGGGCCTGCACCTGGGTGTTCTCTGGAGCCAGAGGAAGGCCCAGGGGAGAGGGAGGGGCCGGGCATGGACAATGGGGTGCGTCTGGCTGCAGAAGGCACCAGGGTGTTGGGGGGGTAGTTTAACATCCCCTCTGCTGGGGGGCCCTGAAGGGAACAGCTCGAGAACGCCGGCATCGCTGCCTGTCACAACCATGCCCCAGAGGCTGCCAAGGCTTCCGGGCACAGCGCAGGGGGGCGCGGGGCAGGCCCCGGCACGCCTCGGACAGTGCGCAGAGGGCTGCGCCCAAGAAGGGGCTGCCTCCCCTGTGGAGGCCCTCCTTTTCCCTGCCACGGGCACCCCGTGCCCGCGGGGGACATGGACTTTGGGAATGGCACCCCCCCCCACACACACACACCCCATCCAGAGCTGCTGGTGGGGGTGGCAGGAGGGAAGCCACCAGTACAGGGGACGCCCCCACACCCCCACATCCTGCCCGCTGTTCAGGCCCCCGCTGGGCTGCTGGGTGGGAGTCGAGGAGACAGACCCAGGGGAGGGACTGCAGTGCCAAGGGCTAGTTTGACCTGCACAAGGGGTGCTGGGCCGAACGGGGCGCCTTCAACCAGAGCTGGCATGTGATGGGGCTCCTGCCGAAGGCTCCACCCGCCAAGCACAGCCAGCCGGCTGTTCCCGAGGGGCATCGAGCCCGGGCGCAGGAGGGTGGCACTCAGGGGTTCCTGGTTCCCAGAGTCTGGTAGACAGAGCAGCGCCCCAAGAGGGGGTCTTCCCCAAGAGCCCCAGGCCGCAGCCCCCCAGGACCTCTCTGCAAGTGGACGTAGCAGGGGGGGCCCGGTCTGGGGAAGCAGCCCACCTCCCCTGGCACCTGGGGGCCTCCTGGGGGCCGTCTCTGCCAGGAGAGGGCAGCAGAGCCTCGTGGGCTTCCAGAGCAGGGGCCAGCCTCGGGGCCCCGGGACTGGGAGGGAGCATCCGAGGCTGAGCAGAGGCCAGGCCCGCGCCGTGAGGCGGTCACCCTGGGTCCGATGGAACCCCGGAGGGGCGGGGGTGGCGGGAGAGGCGGAAAGAAAGACAATGGACAGAGAAAACTGGGGTGGGGGGCGACCACAGTCCCTACAGCCTTGAGGCTGCCCCCAAACCCGGCACAGAAGTCGGCTCCGGCTGGGACCGGCTCGGGGCGGAGCTGGGAGTCATCTTTGGAAAGGGGGCTGCCGCCCTCCACTGGGAGGGAAGAGAAGCCTGCTGGCCCCAGAGCCCCTCGGCTTCTCGGGGCGGGGGGGTCCTCTGGGACAAAACACCAACCCCTCACCGGTCCCCGCAAACCCCAATCGTGGGTGGGGCCAAGCTGGAGGGGGGTGGGGGCATCACTCCCGACTGGAGAGCCGCAAGGGAGGCTGAGAACCGGGGACAACGGTGACCCACACGAAGCTGCCCTTCCGGCCTGCAGCTCCAGAGCCCCGGGGGCCGCACACCCCCTAGCTGCAGCTCCGGGGACGGGGCCTGGGACCCCGTGGGCCGCCCCGCAAGGCTCTGGGACCGGACGGGCCTGGCTCAGGTCACGCCAGTCCTTGCCGCTCGGGCGGCCGCTCCCTGCTGGGTCCAAAGACAAGCAGTATTGAAAATAACCAGGGTGGCAACATCTCTCTTAGGCTTAGCAGTGACAGGCTGCGCCCCAAAGTCCAAACAGGCCAGGCAGAGGAGGGGCAGGGACGGGCTCGCCGCGGGCCTAAGTCATCTGGTGCGGGGTCTCCAGCATCTCCATGAGGAAGGTGTCGATGGGCGTGTCCCCGATGAGCTTGAAGAAGAAGAGGTGCTCCAGGCACTTGAGGCCAATGGAGCGCAGGGCGGGCAGGCGGAGCAGCAGCTTGGCGAACCTGTGGGGGGCCAGACGTGAGCCGGGCGGCGGCCCTCCCCCCGCCCCTGCCCCAGCTGCCTCCTGGGCAGCGGATCGAGTCTCCCGCCCGACCCCCCACACCTGCACGAGCCCTGCCTGTGCCGAGCCTTAGAAGAGAAAGGAGGGCCCCTCGGGCAGCGGAAACGGAGGGGGCCAGGGCCTGGACATGGGCCCAGGGCGGGCACGGAGACCCCGAGAGAAGGCCCAGAGGCAACCATCGGGCATGAAGGGCCAGTGGCGAGGTGGTGGCCGGGCAGGGGCAGGCTGCCAAGGGCTTGGTGGGGAAGCTGACGTGCGTGGGCCGTCTCCACGGGTGACAGGGAGCCGCAGCGGGGCTGCGCCCTGGGGACAGAGCTGGCGATCAGCAGGACCGCTGGCCGCAGCGGGGGGCCGAAGGTGGAGCTGGCCCCTGAGCTGGGGAGCGGTCTGGGCCCGAGCAAGCCCCACCCCGTGCCCCCACGCCAGGCCTGCCCTTCCCCCGAAACAGCTCTGCTGGAGCCGGACCCCCACCCGGACGCCCCTCAGGCCCTGCCCTAGGGGGGCAAGCGCCGGGCTCGGCCAGCTGGCCAACGGCCCTTCTAGGGACGCCCCCGTCCGCCCCAGGCCCCCCCACGTGCTGTACGGGCCTCTCCACTCGGACCCTCGAGGGGCCACGGAACCTCCTGGTTTGCTAACAATGCCTGGGTTGGGGGGCAAAGGCCCTGCGGTTGCCTGCCGTGCAGCCTGCATTTTCTACGCAACAGCGCGGCCGCCAGCCTGGACGGGGGCCAGAGTGCGAGCCGTTTCTGCTGAGCTGGCGCGGACGCTGCGGCTGAGAGCCAGGAAAAACAAGCCCGCCTGCCCCTCCAGCCCGGCCGGCCCTCCATCCGGGAAGTTTCGCTTTAAACCAAACCAGATGAGCGCCCGGCAGCTGGCCACCGTTAACCGTGTGTGCGCCGGTCTGTGTGCGCTGGCGGCGGGCCTGGGGGGAGGCCGCTGTCCTGGACCCGCACCAGGAGGAGCCCTTTTTTCAGGGACAGGGTGCGGTGGTGGAGCCGGCTCCCTTCTGACAGGCACCGGGCCCAGCCCAGTCAGCCGGGGGCAGGCAAGCTCTGCCCCGGGCCCGCTCGTCTCTCTGGTCTGCATGTGCTTACAAAGCACCTACTACGCACTGGAGCCCGACCCCGCTGGGGTGAGCACCAAGGCCCTGCCTCCAGTGGTCCCCTCGGGGGTGGGGGAAGCACAACCTTCTCTGCCCCCTCTACAAAGACAAGCACCTACTGTGTGCCAACATGGGGCCCTTCTTTCCAGCGGGGCTACAGGCAAGTGCACAAGTGTATTTGCACTGGGACCGAGAGAGCGCCCGTCCTCACTCGGGCAAGCCGGGAGGGCACCACCTTCTCAGCACGCAGAAGGGCCTGAAGGGCTGGCCCGTGGCACCCTGGCCCAGGGTGCGGGGCTGGACATGAGACCGCGAGGCCCGCACCGGGCAGGAGGGTGGCCCGGCTCACCTCCCCGGCTGCTCCGGGTATTTGTGTTTGCAGTACGCCTCCAGGGACGCGTAGACCTTCTCCCGCAAGGCCTCCACCTCAGCCGGGTTCGAGAGCCCCTTGGAGTCTGCAAGGAAGAAGGGCTGCAGGTCAGCGCCCCTGCCCCGGGAAGCTGCGGGGACCTGTGCAGCTCTGAGAGGTCACCTTCCACGCAGCACCCAAGGTGGGGACAGGCTGTTCCCACAGGACCGAGGGCAGGTCCACCCATCAGGGACCCAGTGCGGACTGTCCTGGCTCCAGACCCTCGGCACTGCAGGCTCCTGGGGAGCCCGGCCCCTCCGGAACCCAGGATTCCAGTGCCGGTGGAGGCCTCGCCAGACCACTGAGGGTGAGTGCGGCTCAGGGAGCCCCGCCGCACAGGGAGACCCTCGCGAGGGCTGGGGAGGAGGCAGCAGGGCCCCCCCATCACAAGCAGGAGACACGTGGCCCGGGGCGGGGCGGGCCAGGGCAGCGTGTGCGCGGGAAGGCCGGCCGTACCCGGGTTGAAGAGGACGATGGCGCGCAGGCAGCCCAGCTCCGTCTTGTCCATGTGCATGTCCCGCATCTTGGACACGAGCTCGGTCAGGACCCTGCGGAGGAAGCAGGCGAACGCCGAGGGCTGCATCAGGCTGGGCCCCTCGCTGGGCCCCCGGAAGTCTGGGCAGAACTCAGGGAGCCCGGTGTGACCCCAGAGGGCAGCTGAGAAGGGCCACGCCAACCCGCAGAACCGCCCCAACAGGGCCACAGTAGGCCTGGCCCTGCTGCCCCGGGCGGCGGCTCTCTCCTCTGCCGGGAGAGTCTGCACGTGGGACTCCATCCCGCAACCTGCGGGCTAAGGCAGCTCGCGACAGCCCAGCCGAGGAGAGCCAGGGACCGCCGACCCCGAGCGCAGGGGGCCCTGCGACCGCCCGCCGCACCCTGCCGCGCCCGCCCCACCCCACCCACTCCAGCGGGCTGACTGACGCAGGTGTGGCCCAAGAAGCCGGGAGGCATCAGGGTCCTGGCTGTGAGGAGGAGGATGCGCTGAACCCCCGGGCACGGGGAAACCACATCAACAGGACGCGCTGCTTCTGCTTTTTAGAAAGCGCAGCTTTTCCCTCCCACGCACGGGGCTTCAAAAAGGAACGGGAAGGAAAGGAACCGCAGCTGGAGCTGTGACTGTGGGGACCCCAGGGGCCGGGCTCAGGGCGGGCGCCTTCCTCCGCGTCCCCCCTCGGAGAGCTGCGCACGCAGGGCCCGCGCCGCGCAGACGGGCATGCGGGCTGAGCAGCCGCCCCACCTGTCGAAGATGGCGCCCACGCCCGCGCTGTGGGCGCTGTTCCGGTGCACGTGCAGCCCGGTGGCCAGAAGGATGCCGTCCTTCACGGCGATGGACCGGTGGGAGAAGGAGGCGATGAGCAGCTCGTTCCAGCCTGCAGGGGGCGCAGGCGCTCAGTGGCCGGCTCCCGCCCGGCTGGCCCGCACCACCCCCCACCGCCCTGGCAAAGGCAGCGCGCAGCAGCAGCGAGCCACGCCTGCGGGGACTCACGGCAGGGCCACCTGAGTGCACTCCGTGGAACCCTGACCCCACGGACGTGCCCCAGAAGGGAGGCTCCTGGGCCCCGACGTCTGGGGACGGCATTTCCACCGTGCACACGGTGCAGTGAGGGCCCGGCACGAGCGCCTGCTGCGGCCATGCACCCAGGCGCTCCCCGGCGCAGCAGCCCAGGGGCGTCTTCCTCCGAGAGCAGGCTGCTGGCGCCTCTGGGGTGCCGGGGACAGCTCCCCTGCTCTCTCTGGGGCGGCCGTGAACGGCAGCCGCCGGTCTGGGCCCAACAGCAAACTCTCAGCGGTCAGCGTGTGCTGCGTGGAACCCCCCACCCCCAACACACACACCAGTAAACAAGCGTCTGGTCAGGAGCACGTCGGCTGAGAGCTGCAGGCCGCCTCGGCACCCGGGTTAGGCGAGTCCAGAAGCCAGAGTGGGCACCAGGGGGTTACGCAGGCGCAGAAGGACAACTTAAGGCGGCTCTGTGCCCGGCTCTTTCCACGCTCCATCACCGGGTGACACGAAGCCACTGTCGGTCAGCACCAGCGGTCACAGCACGTGCCACGGCCACCCCTCCCAGGCGCTCGGAAGGCTCCTGGTGGGCCGTCTCCCGGGTTGCCCCACGCAGGCCTGACCGCCGGCCCACCAGCAGGGATGCGCCCCGTTCCGCAGAGGGGGAGGCGGAGGCCCCGGGGGGGCCGGCCACTCACCCGCCCGCAGCAGGATGACCTGGTCGTCCAGCGGCAGCTCCGAGAAGTGCGGGATGCGCTTGGCCCACTCCACCAGCGTGAAGAGCTGCTTGTCCGCCGCGTGGCAGATGTTGGTGACAGGGTCGTTGGGCTGGGGGGAGGGGCAGGGGCGTGGTGAGGACACGCTCCGCCCGGACCAGGCCCCGCTCTCCCAGGTGGGCTGTGTGCGCCCCCCACAGACGCCCACGTCCCGGTCCCCAGGCTGGTGACGAGGGGACCTTACATGGCCAAAGGGACACCACAGATGTGATCGAGTTCAGGGGGCTGAGGCGGGAGGTGACCCTGCACAATACAGGGGCCCCCCGAGTCATCACAGGGTCTCAGAGAGGGAGGCAGGAGGTCAGAGTCAGGGGGACACGGGACGGAGCAGAGGCCGGAGGGGAGAAGTGGGGGCTGCACTCAGACTCCGGCCTCGGGAAGGGCGAGGCAGTAAAACCTGGGTCGCTTTAAGCCCTCGGTTCACGGCCATTTGCTAGAGCAGCCACAGGAAGACTGTCGGACCCACGAGTCTTCCAGCCCCACCACAGGGGCCAGGTGACCTGCGTCACAGACGGGGAAGCCAGACGGAGCTGGGGGCTGGGGCAATTGTGGGATCCTAGAGGCACCATGGCCCGGCCGGAGGGCACTGCTGGCTCCCCCCGCACCCCCACCCCGGGCGGTCTCTTCCTCCCAGGCTCAGAGGCGGCACAGAGAGACGGAGTGGAAGCAGAGGCCCTTCCAGAAAGCCCCGGCCAGCAGGCCCCTCCCAGGGCCCTCGAGCGGCCCAGACAGGCCCAGCCCCAGGGAGCAGGCCGAGCCTCAGACGTGGGTGCGCAGGCGCCTTCGCACCTGCGGTGGGCGGGGACCGGCTGCGGAGGGCGGAGGACAGAGGACAGGCGCGTCTCCCGTGGGGGCGGGCCGGGAGGGGGCCCAGTTTCATCGGCCGTGTGGCCTCCAGCACACACCCAACCCTCTGGGCCTCAACTGTCACTCACACAAACGGACCGTCCCTGCCCCGGGGGGCGGACAACAGGACCCCAGGGCTCCAGAGCTGGGCCTCCCAGGCCTCCCGCACCGTCCGCGGGAAGGGGCCTGAGGAGCACCCGGCAAGGGGACCCCCAGGGAGCTGCAGCGCAAGGTCAGACGGAGAAGGTGGGTGCTCGGGATGGGGGGACCCCGGGAGCTCCCCCACCACGCTACACCCGGTCCCCCGCCCGTCTGTGCCTCCACCTTCCTCCGAAGCCACCGCAAGGGCAGGTGCCAGATGGTTTCCCACGTGACGTCCTCACTCAGCAAAATCACAGGCTGGCAGCCCTCTCTCAGTCTCTTTTTGAGACTCTGTCCGATCACGAAACCCTCACAGCTAGCCTCCCACTGGGACTGGAGAGGGGGACGAGGGCTGGGCCAGGCCACACTGCCCAGGGTCACGGGGTCGAAGCTTGTGCCCCACTGCAGAGTGCAGGAAGTGGGGGCCTCAGCCTGCCTGCCGGAGCCTCGTGGGAAGACAGGAGGGGACCCCCACTCTTAGATGGGGGGCAGGGCCACATGTGAGCACCTGCCCACAGGAGGGGTCTCTGCCCCTGACAGAAGCCCGGCAGGCCTTTTTGGGGGAGGACGCACCGGCCACACACACCACCACACGCTCCGGGCCGTGAAGTGGGTGGTGAGGGCCAAGTCCACCGCTCAGGGCCTGGCCCACCTTGGCAGGGGCCAAGGGGACCCCAGAAAAAGGGACTCCCTGTGGAAGCCTAGGAGCCGGCCCGGGCAGCGCATGTGAAGGCCCCGGGCTTGCGGGGGTCGCGGTGCAGGCTGTGCTGGGCCCCAGAGCCAGGGTGAGCACAGGGCCGCTGCAGAGCTCGGGGCCCAGCCCGGAACCCGGGCGGGAGACAGAGGAAGCCCACACACGGTGCTGTCCCCACACCTGCGGCAGGCACGGGACCCCAACACCCACCCGGACCACGGGCTGGAGACAACACGAGGTGCAAGGTGCCCAGCCCTGCCTTCCATCCCCGGGATCCACGAGCCGAGCGCCTCTCCAGCGGGCCTGGGGGCTCACGGGGGCGGGCGGCACTCACCGAGTTGGGGTTCAGCCCCACGTTGGCCTCCACGTACGTCTCGGTCTTGGGCTCAACGGCCAGCTCGGCCTCCAGGATCCTCTCCACCGGCATGTCCTCGTTGGCGCTGCTGGTGGACTCCACCTCGTTCTCGTTCCGGTCCTTGCCCCGCTGCCGCTCCTCCTGCACAGCTGAGACACGGAGCGAGCCCGCCGCTCACTGACCTGGTCGGCAGGGGTGCACACCAGCACGCACCCAGGCCCCGGCTCTCACGGAGCAGGCGGCTCGGCAAGGATCCCGATGTGGGCAGGGAAGGGATGGGATGGGCCACGGACACAGGCAAAGCCAGGATGGCTTCCTGGAGGAAGGGGCAATGAGACCGAAGGAGTGGGAAAACCACGGACACGGCGGGTTCGGGCAGAGATGGCACATGCTGAGGCCAGAGCAGGGACTGGACAGGCAGGGAGCCCAGTGGTGGCCGGGTGCTGGGGCCCCCAAAAGAGAAACCAATTGGAAGAAGCAGAAAGTAAGGGGCTTGCTTCAACTCTGTCGCCCGAAAGACCGGCGCAGCAGAGAAGCCGCGCTGGGGGTGCAAAGACCTCCGGCCTGAGAGCGCGCGCAGCTCAGGCCGCCCAAGAGGAGCCAGGACTCCCCCAAAGTCACCTGTAGGCACCAAACAAGCACAAGGACCCAGAGCTGGCCGTCCACCCCACCGAGAACCCCCGGGGGCGCCCGGGATTCCCACAACCGCCTGGGCTGGCTCCCTCACCTCACCTCCCCACTCCTCTCTGGGGGGGGAACCCCAAGGACCTGAAATGGCGGGCAGAGGAGCAGGCAGAGGGGAAGCCTGGTACGGGTGGGAGGGCTCTGCACAGGGCACCGTGACGGTGTGAGCTGGCTGGGTGGCGGGCCGAGGCTCCCGGGGGGCCCCAGACGCCGTGTGTGGCGGGAGCAGCACCGGGACGGGGGTCCCTCCAGGGCCCACCTGAGCCCTCCCGCCTGCGTTCCTGCTGAGCAAGCGCTCCACCCCCAGGCCCCTGGGGCCCCTCGGCCCGGACCCCACCACGGGACCAGCAGAGCAGGGCCCCCGGCCACCCAGCTCCCGGCAGGAGAGGCAGATATTCCTGAGCTGCAGAGCCCCCAGGCCTGGGCCCCCACGGCAACCCAGCAGCAGGGCGGCCCACCCCGGCAGGAAACGCCAGGGCTGGGGGCAGGGGAGGGCGCTGTGGCTGCTGCCCTGGGACATGCGACGTTCGCCCACTCCTCCTGCTCCGGGGCAGGAGGGCTCCCTGCTCCTGCTGCGGGTGCCCCAGGCCCCGTTAACACCTCCCCACCATCCTGAGCCAAGGGCTTCTCGCCTGCCCCCCACCGACGGCTGGGACCCATCTGTGCCCCTCTCCGGGACCACGGGGCTCCAAGGCCAGGCCCTACGTCCTCCCCGCGCTGACACACAGTTGTGCAGAGCTGCCCCCAGGCCAGGGGGAGACTCAAGGACCTGCTAGACGCCGCTGGGCCAAGGAGCCAGCCTCACGTCCGAGCGTCTGCGAGCCTGGCTCCTCCAGAAAGCCCCACAGTGGGCGGGCTGGGCAGGAAGCTCACGCTAGCAGGCAGGTGGCAAGGAACCGGCGGGGCTGCTGAGGCCGGCCGGGCCCCGGCCCCTCCACGGGTGGGGGTGGAGGGGTGCCAGGTCACCCTCTCAGCCACAACGAACGGGTCACAAGCCAGCAGAACTGGCCAGACAGGAGGCAGCTACATCAACAAATTGGGCCAGCATCCAGGGTGACAGGGACCCAGAACCCAGGCAGGCCGTGTCCTAGAGACCCTGAGGAGGTCCCCAGGGTCCGTCTCCTGGACGGATCCTCAGCCCCCAGAGGCAGGACACAGCTAAGATGCATGCGGCTTAGCTTGACCACTTTGTTTCGGCAGGTGGGGAAACAGGCTCAGCCAGCCAACAGGGCGTGGCTGAAGTCTCTGGACTGTGGGCAGCTTAGGGCGCAGGCTCCAGGTCAGGCAGGGCCCGGGTCCCCAGACGCTGCTCTGCCTCTGACCATGGGGTGGCCCCAGCAGGTCCCTAGCCTCTCTCTGGTCCTGGCGTCCTCAGCCGAGAGCAATGGCCTTCAGGCCGGGCCCCCGAGGCTGGGACTTGCACACCCACACGTGCACACACATGCCAGACGCTGCTGCTTCCGCAACCCAGTCCCTGGGAGTCTGGAGCTGGGGGCACAGGAAGCAGAGGGAGGGAGGAGGGAGGGAGGAAATGGGGAGAGGCCTTCCTGGGGGAGGAAGCAGGGAAGCGGGGGCAGCAGCAGGGCCTCTCTAGCCTGGCCCGGGGGCACCCCAGTTGGGGGCCAGGGCTCCCCTCCCCATCAGCCCAGGAGGCCCCCAAGCGCTGCACCGCATGCTCCAGACCACAGGCCCGGGCTTAGCCTGGCACAGGGCTGGGTGACACTTCCCAGCCGGGCCTGGGTCCCCCACCTCCCCCGAGTGCTGTGCAGCGAGTCTCTGGTGGTGGCCTGCACCCACAGGCCCCGTCACCACCCCGCAGAGGGGCCATCAGCCTGCAGCATCCTGTTAGCCCAAGGGGGGGGAGTCCCACTGGCTCCAGCCAGAACCCCCAGGCTCCCCTGTGCTCGGCTGGCCCAGTGCTAGCCCCCAGCTGCCCCCCCATCATTCCCTGGGCTCCGCGCCTGCCTGTGAGCCTCAGTTTCCCCTCCTGCAACAGGGGTGTGACCGCCCGCCTTGCTGAGGAGTCCTGAGCATCAAGAGCAGTCAACAGTGTCCTGCCCAGGACCGGTCCTGGGGGCCTTCAGCTCACGTCCTCCGCGCTCCCGGCCAAGGGTATTCCGGGGGGGCACGCCTGGCCCCCGCTCGCCTGGACTGCCACGCTGCCCCAGCTCCGGGCTAACAGCACCCCCCCCCCAGAGAAGCCTCCTCCCTGTTTGCCAGGAGCAACAGAGAGAAGCGCTGCCTCCATTTGCAGGGGCTGGTGGGCAGTGCCTAGCACCCAGCTACGGGCTGCCTGGCCGGTGTGGGGCAGGGGCACCCGTGCCTCCCGCCCCTCTGGGCCACTGGCTCTGGAGGCTGTGCAGCTCCCTGCAGGGACAGCGCTGCGGCCTCACCAGGGCCACAGGCTGTGGCTCCTGAGGACGGCCGTGGACCGTGCCTCTCAGGCTCCAGGAGACACAAGAAGCCACCGCCTTGCCGGGAGCCCTGTGCCCGGGGCCAGAGCCCACGTGGCTCCCAGGGCCGCGCTGCGGTGTCGGGCGTGGGAGAGCTTTCCTGCGCGCTCGCGACATAAATCCGGGCGGAGGCAAAGGGCGGAGGGTCCCACGGGATCCGGGGCTTTTCCAACAGCCCATAAACCAGGTCCCCAGGGCCCACGCTGGTCCCGCAAATGTGCCCGCAGCACCAGCCTCGTCCATCAGACCTGCAGGTGGAGGCCGGAGGGACACCACCCCCAGTGCTGGGCACAGTACCCCAAGACCCCCCACCGCACAGCACCACGGTGAGCAGGACAGTGTGCGCGCAGAGGGGGCGGGGCCCTGGGAGGCCCTCCTAACAGCTGCTCGAGACCAGTCTCCGTCCAACCCGGGCAGGTTTCCCGAGCCTGGACACAGCCCGTGATGAAATGGGGCGCCCTCCGCTCTCCCCCAGGCCTTCAGGGGACAGGAAGCTGGAGTCGACGACAGCCAGGCTCTGAGGTGAGCAGGCTGAGGGGACCTCAGGAAGGGGTCAGTGTTTGCTGGACAAGCCCGGGAACAGGGCAGGGCCGCCCCCTGGGGCACAGGACAGCAGCTGTCCCTGCAGCGGGCCACATCGCTGATGCCCTTGTCCTCTGCACACGCCACCCTCTGCCGGCCAAGCCCCTGCCTGACCCCTCCCCATTCCTTCCTCAGGCTTCAGCCGGCCACCTCCCACCCACCCAAGGCTTGCCTGGGGCCCAAGGCTGGGCAGGAGCCTCCTCTGGGCTCCCAGGGAGCTCTGCACCTCTAGGTCCCATGATGGGGGCTGCCTGGCTATGTGGCATCCATGTTCAGTGGGGGGACACCCCCAGCTCACCACGTGTCCAGCGCCAGCGTGGTGCCCACTAGAGAGCTGAGCTCAGCGAGCCCGAGGCCCAAGCCTGCTCCGGGCTGCAGTGCAGGAGCCCCGAGCCTCGGGCGGCCGGCCTGGGTGCCCACCCTCCCCCTGGCATGCTGGCGCTCAGCCCTCTGGCCAGGCTCCACCAGACACACTGCCCAGTACCCACCTGCGCCTTGCCCAGGGTTCTATCCTTCAGAACAATACTGTGTTCGCCACCTCCAGAAAGCCCTCCCTGACTACACAGGCCACCCAGGGGAATGGGGGCCAGGCACACACTTCCTCGGTGGCCTCAAGGAAGAAGCTCGGCACTGGAAAGCCTGAGGCGCAGGCTCGGCCCGGCATGGGGCCTGACGAGCCTGGGCACCCAGGCCTCAGGCACTCTACCTGCACGAGAAAGGGGGGCTGAACACAGTGTGGAACTTGCACCCCCACCGGGAAGGCCTGGCGGGCGCACGGTCTGCATGGTCCTCCGGGGGTGCATGGACCCACTGTCCCTCGCCGGGAGCAGGGACAGCTGCAGGAGATGGGGCCTCCATGCACGTCACCCTCTTCCTGAAGCCTTGGGGAGGAGACCCTGCAGGACCGTGCGGCCCAGACGGGGTTTCAGTTTCTAAACAAGAAACGAATTTGGACTGAGGAGGTGCAAAAAAAAAAAAAAAAAAAAAAAAAAAAAAAAAAAAAAAGAATGAATTGGGGTAAAAAGCTGCAGCCACCACTAGAGGGCAATCAGGAGCCGCTGGGGAGGAGATGGACTCAGGCCAGCCACACGTGGGCCACGAGAGCAGCCATGGTGAAGGGAGCAGACCACGAGACCCCTGCCCCACGGGCCCACCCCCCACGCCAGCAGGGAGGCCGAGACTCCAGAGAGAGTCCACTCAGAGTGCCGGAGTCGTCACACCTACAGACGGGGAAGCTGAGGCCTCAGGCAGAAAAGAGCTGGGAGGAGGCCCCGCGGCAAGCCAGCAGTGAGGGCTCTGCTCCCGGGGCTGGGCTGTGTGGGAGGAGCAGAGTGCAGCTGGACCCCGGTGTCCAGCAGGCCCAGGGGATGTCGGATGGCCCCCAGAGTCCCCTGCCCCCCGGTCAGCGCCATCTCCACTAGGGCCTCCTCGGCGGTGCCTTACAGGACGGCGGGAACACGGCCCCCGACCCCCCACCATGCCTCGGTCCATTCCCACCCCCACCGCCCACCTCCAGCCCCCGCCCTCAATGGCCTCCTGCCTCTGCCTGGCTCCCTGGAGCCAGAATCTGGACCCGGTGGCCACAACTAGGACGAGGGTTGGAGCCACACCTGTCCCCTGGGGCTGGCGGCCGCCCGAGTGCAGGGCCAAGGCTGTGTCTTCCGCGGTCCCGGAGCCCGGCGTGCCGCAGGCACTCGGGAAAGAGCCGCCCGAGTGAGATCTCCAGCCCACAGTGCAGCACCGGGGAGCGAGCGCCCCGTCGCTAGACGTATGCGAGGGGCCGGCCGCCCCCAGGACGCCGCGAGGCCTGCGCGCCCACGGCACCCACCTTCGCGCTTCATGCCCATGGCCAGGCACTTCTGGTAGCGGCAGTACTGGCAGCGGTTGCGCTGGCGCTTGTCGATGAGGCAGTCCTTGTTGTCCCGGCAGGTGTAGGTCAGGTCCTTGCGCACCGTCCTCTTGAAGAAGCCCTTGCAGCCCTCGCAGCTGTACACGCCGTAGTGCTTGCCTGCGCGGGCGGGCGGTGAGCGCCGGCACCACCGCCCGCAGCTCCGCCCGCACCGGCACCCACTTCGCCCTCGTCGCCGACGGCCACTGCCTCCCCTCCCATAGCCGCCGGCCCACCCTGCTGGAAGGGCCTGCCTCCCCGCGGCCTACCTGAGGAGCGGTCCCCGCAGATGGCGCAGATGTGCTTGGTGAAGGACGCCATGTTCCCTGAGGGGTGGGCGGGGACTTTGAGGACGCCATTGATGCCCAGCGGGGGCTTGATGTCCTCGGTGCTGCTGACGGGGTTCATGGGCGAGTTGAGCTAAAGAGGGGACAGCGGGCTCAGCCCCGGCAGGTGCTGCGGACCCGGCGCCCCCCCACCGCCCCCCGCAGCCCGTGGCGAGGAAGGCGCTGCCACGCCCCTGCTCTGCAGAGACAGAAACTGAGGCCTGCCTGCTCCAGGACACAGCGGGGGAACAGCAGGGCCCACCCCCATGCAGCGCCAGCTGGGTGCCCCCCCCACCCCGTGCTGGGCCCGGCTGGCGGGGGCTGCCTTGCCCTCGGGGCTCCACCCTCCCACAGCCAGCCCAGGCTTCGGGAGGGGACCCCGCAGAGCCCCTGCCCCTTGCGCACCTAAAGAAGAACTGCCTTCCCTTACTGGGCGCCCCTTCCACAGGACAGCGAGAGCCCCATGGCCCTCCCAGAGAGCAGGTGCCTTGAGGACCCCCGACACGCCGAGGGACACTAAGGCCTGGTCACAGCACGGAGGGAGGAGGGCTGGGCCCAACCAGAGGCAACACTGCCCGGGCCTCGGGGTGGGGGCTGGGCAGGATCTCCGATCACGTGTCTCCAGGGAGAGGGACCCGGAGACGCCCCTCGGGCATCCGCTGAGAGGGACACCATCCCCTCGCCACACGGCAGCCTGACGCTGCACCAGAGGCAGCGTGGGAAACTCACCGGTCACCCTGGCAACAGCTGCCGAGGCGGCAATGACACAGCAGTTCTAGTTCCGCTGTGTCCGCCCCCAGCTCTGCCGTCAGCACCAAGGGCCAGAGGTGCTTCCCGCTGTTCCCCGCCGGCCAGCCTGTCTCCCCGGTGCCGGGAGCCCGGCCAGGCGGCCGGTGGCCCCCCCAGCACCCCCACTTCTGCAAACCCCCAGCAAAGGCGGAAGCCCGGTGGTGCAGATGTCTCTGGGGACGGGCAGCGGCTGCAGCTGCTGCCCCCTGGTAGCCCCAGCCCCTCCCGCACACAGGAACCTGCCCCCTTCCTTCCCCGCGGCCCCACTCCCAGCCCCTTTCTCACGGGACAGGACGAGCCTGGAGCCCAGAGCGCCACGCACAGGCGGCAGAACCCCCCAGCAGCCTTGCACGGGCCTCCCGCCTGGAGCCTCCCTGCCGGCCCTGGCCGCTCCGGGCCCTCCCCCCTCCGCCCAGGGGGGCTGGGTGGCTCTGTGAGGATGCCTAACGTCCCCCCCCCACGGGACTCAGGTGGGGCTGCAGGGAGGCCAGGAGGCCGTGGGGCGAGGCGTCCCGGGCCCCCACTGCAGAGCAGGGCAGCCCCGTGTGATCTGAGGTCCCACTGTGCGCTGTCTGCAGGGGGCAAGGGTGAGTCCCAAGTGACAGAGGGGACTAAAGAGAGGACGCAGCTGAGGGGAGGTGCCCACCGCGTGCCGAGTGCTCCTGCCTCCCAGGCTGCACGCTCCAGCCTTCGACGGCACAGGCATGGGGAAACGCTCCTCCCCGTTACCTAGATGCGGACACGGGCACGGGGAGGCCGGGGGTGGCCGTGGGCACACAGCGCCCAGCGGCAGGGCAGGGCACGAGCTGTGGCCTCGGAGCCAACGGGTGGTGACCAGTTCGCGACCGAAGGAAAACGGAGGGCCCGGCGGAGCTTGCCGGGAGCCCCTGGGCACCTGCCCGCACAGCTGGCTGCCAGGGGCAGGGGCGGGAGGGCGGGCACACAGCTCGGCCTCCGGACCTGCCTCCTCACCCCGTGTGACCTGGGGGCACCATCGTTCTCAGCCTGAGGTCCCTGGTGTGAAAAACCGGGCGTTGGGTGGGACCCGCCGCCACCTGGCATGGCTGCATCAGCCTGGCAGCCCCTCAGGCCAGAACACCAGCGTTTCCTCTTTCTGGGGCTGCCCACCCCATGCCAGGCGGGAAGGGGGCCACCTGCCCCGTGTCCCAGGCCCCCACGTGCAGGCCCGGGGACTGGAGCCCGCTCCAGGTAAACTGAGGCAGGGCTGCGGCATGGAGGAAGGCTGGCAGAACAGCAAGCGGACAGACAGGCGGGTCAGCCACGTGGGCCCCAAGGCCGCGCTGGCTCCCAGGTGGGCGCCGCCCTCCCGGCAGCCCGTGCCCTGCGGGAGACCAGGGCTGGGCCACTCTGCTTCTCACCTCAACTGCTAGAGCCCCCACACGGCCACCGGGGCAAGGCCACTCGGGCCAGCCGGCCAGCCTAACCCCGTCCTCAGCTGCTGACCTCCCGCCGGCTCCACAGCCCCCCGAGCAGAGCAGGGGCAGGCCTGCCCGTCCACGGGGATGCGGCCCTGGGAGACTGGGCCCCCCCCAGCCCACAGCTGGAGGCTCCACGGTGTGGCCAGGGTGAGGGCTGGGCCCGTTTCCCCTTTCACATCCTTGGCACTGATTTCGGTTCCCGCAGGAACCTGGGGGACTTACACCACCGCCCTCCTCGCCGGCGCCCCCACCCCGGTCCCCTGCCTGTCTCTCCCAGCCTTCTCCTCCACACCCACCACGCCCTTCCTTCCCGAACACACGGCGGGCCCCACCACAAGCCCACGTAGGGGAGGCCCTCACCCATGGCGGACTAGACGGGGAGTCTCCGGGCACCAAGAGCAGGCAGGCCCTGGGCTCCTGTGAGGCACACTCGGCCACGTGTGGACGCCACGTCGCTAAGTCCTCATGGCCACGGTGCCCAGAGCAAGAAGCAGGCGGGGCCGGCCACCCCACTGGACCTGGGCAGGCCCTGCACCAGGGAGGCTCCGCCGTCTGGGGAGTCTGGACACGGAGGTGCCCACGCAGGCCAGGCACTGTGGGCGAGCTCCACGGTATGGCAGGGACACTCCCTGGGCCCCACGTGGGTGAGGCTCCCAGACCACAGGAGAGGTGTGGGGCAGCCATGGTGCCCAGGGCAGGGTCTGGCTCTGCCCAACCCCCACACGCCAACTGCCCTGCGAGGCAGGGTCCCGAGGGCCAGACGCAGGGATGGGGAGGCCCCCCTGGCCCGGCAGTGCTCAGTGGAGCGCCAGACCCTCCTGACGAGAGCGGAAGACTGAGGACCTCCCTGGCTTCAGCAGCTGTGACTTCAAGGTTCAGACTTTGGAGCCGGGGGTGGGGCAGGGGTGAGACACGCCCTCCGGGATCTCCTCCCACACCCCCATGAAGACGGGGAACCCCAGGTTCCCAAGACTGGCTGCGAGAGCCAGGTCAAGCTCAGCTGGCAGGGAAGGCGCGACGGGGCAGGGGTGAGGCAGGGGGCTGGGGACCGGGCCAGAGGGCGAAGGGCGAAGGGCGAGCACAGGCTCAGAACATGGCAGATCAAGTGTGGCCCCCACGGACAGATGGACGGACTGGCAGCCGAGCAGTAGTGAGCATCCGGGGCACAGCTGCTGCACCCTGCCCTGCACCCCCTTGCCCAACCCTGCCCAGACCTCTACGCCCACCTGAAGGGGCCCGGGCCCTCCGCACGCAGGCGGCCTGCACGCAGCATGTGTGTGCCGGGGCCCCGGCTGGGCGCAGAGCACCGCGGAGAGCGAAGCCGAGCCTGAGTCTCCCCGACCCAGCGCCGCCCCTGCCCTGGTCCTGCCCTGGCCCTAGATGACCTCACAGCGCTGGGCACCAGGTGCCCAGGGTCTGAGGGCATCCCTACCACCCTGGGCAGGCACCCTGCGGCCCAGCCCCCTCCCCCCACAGCCCCACTGCGGCCTCCACTCGGGCCACCAGTGCAGGTGGCCATCTGCAACCAGCAAGCAGCTCACCGGGCTCGGGGAGCCGGCAGATGCCCGCCTCTGCCGGGCTCCTGGTCTTCCTCTGCCCTTTCGCCGCGCGCACGGTGCAGCCAGCAAGAGGGGGTGGGGCGGCCACGCTAAAAATAGCCCGGCCAGGCTGGGGAAGGCAGCCGGGCCTCCCTCACACCAACACCTCGGGCCTTCTGCCCACTGCTGAAAGGCCAGGGGACGAGAGGGGCCCGGGCAGGGCCCGAACTGGTACTCGAGCCCTTGGCACCCCTCTGCCAGGGGCCGGGGCGCTGACGGGGTCGCCCTGGAAGAGCCAGCGAGGTCCTCCACCCCAGCCCTTGGAGGCCCCGCAGACGGGCAGGGAGCTGGCCCTGCACCCCAACAGGGCCCCCGCCCTCCTGGGCCAGGAGGGGGCGGCTGCCCTGAGGTGGCGGGAGTCCACAGGACCGCACGGCCCGCATCGCTGCACGGGGGAGCCACACTCTGCGCCCACCCCTGGCAGGCGGGCCCGGCAGGCCCCGCAGTGGCGGGCACCGAAACTCCACCACCGGATTGTCCTCTGCTGGGGGCCCAACAGCTGAACCGGGACTGGGGCACAGAGAGCAGGCCGGCAGTCTGTCTCCTGGCCGCCCAGCGCGGACTCAGCCAGACCCCAGCTCACACTCGGCCAAGGCCACCTCTCGAGGCTCTGCTTCCAGAGACGAGGGGCGGGCGTGACAGCACCTGCCTCCGGGATCCCCGTGGCGACGCAGACGTCCTGCGGTGACGCTCAGGCCCTGCCCCACCCCAGCCCCCACTTACCTGGGGGCTGCTGGTGCCAAAGCCCAGGGCGGGTGCGGCGGGCACGGACATGGAGTGCGGGCCCATGGGGGAGCTGATGACCGAGAAGGGCGGGCCCATGCCGTTGATGGGGGAGCTCAGGGTACTGATGGGCGAGTGCAGCTGTCCCGGGGAGCCGAGCGAGGAGCCGATGCCAGGCCCCAGGGAGGGGTGCAGCGAGGGGGCGGCCATGGACCCACGCCCCGTTGGGGGGCTGAGGGACGAGGAGTTCACCTGGGTGGAGAAGTCTGCAAGACAAGAACACGCAGCAGGGCGGTCAGGAACCCGCACCAGGGTCGGCCGGCCGCACCCCCCCCACCCTGGTCAGAAGCCTCAGGGGGCCACAGGGTGGGGCCAGCCAGCCCTGGGCAAGGCCCCAGGCGCCCCACCCCAGTGGCTCTCGTGACACAGGTCAGGGCTGCAGGCTGCTGAGCTCGCTCCGAGGCACCTGGGCCTGGCTGCCCGGAAAGCCCAGGGGCCCAGAGTGCCGGCCCCTCTGCCCGTGGACTCAGGGGCTCGAAGTGAAGGAGTGAGGATGTCACAGATGGAGAAAGGCCGACGTTTTCAAAGCACGACCGAGTCCCTGTTCCCGGTGCAGGCGCGGGGACGCTGGAGAGCGCGGGCGGGACAGCCGTCACTGCAGCTCACAGCAGGGGGACCGAGGACCTGTGTTCTCACCCCTGACGTGGCAGGGTCCGGCCAGCGCCAGGGGGTGGGGGCCATTCCCTCCCCCAGGTCTGTGGACTTAACCATCAGGCCACACTGTTTGGGCCTGCGGACTCCCAGACCCTCTGACTCTCGGGCCGGGAGAGGCGCACGCTTCCGGCGTGCCCAGGCCTGGAGGCCTGCAGCTGGGGGCAGGGAGCTTCCGGGGGGGCCTCATGGAGGGGCCCACCCAGCTGTGTCGGGCAGCCCGCAGGGCCTGTGGGGAGGAGCTGGGCCCTCCCCCACCCCAGCCTTTCATCTCAGGGATTTCAAAGCCCCCAGGAGCCAGCTGGCCCCGCCACCCCACCCCTGAGGGCTCAGCAGGCAGCGCCCCCTCAGCAGAGCGCCCTCAGCCAGTGAGCCGCCAGCCTGCAGGCCCACGCAGGCCGCTGCGCAGGAGCCTGGCGGGGGTGCTCTGGACAAGTACGTCCTCTTCAGGCCTCGGCCTTCCCGCCCACGAAGGGTCTCTCGGGCCCCTCAACCTCGCCTGTAGCGGCCCCACCTGCTTCTGAGGAGTCTGCCGCAGCCCCCGCCCACAAGCACCCTGGGTCGGAGATACACACACCCCGGCTGCTCCCCTCACAGCCACGGAGCCAGCCGACAGCCCTGGGAACACGGTGACGGGACCCCCAAACCTCAGAGCAGCTGGGCGGGCGTGGGGCCTAAGCCCCAGGCCCAGAGCAGGAAGGGCCCTCCGCGAGCCTCGTCCCCCCATCGCCTCATCGGCACCGGGCACCTGTGCACACCGAGACTTGGGGGACACGCGCCGTCCCACTTCCGGACCCCACTCCCAACCAGCGGGTCCGCCTCCAGCCGAAGCCGAACTCTCCTCCAGGGGCCTCCGATGCGTGCACGGAGCTGCAGGGCGCCCTCTCCGCAGGGTGGCCCCCCAGGAACACAAGAGGCTCTGCCACCCCGGCCGCACCCGCTCCTCCAGCAGCACCGCCCAGAGCCCACCCTGCAGCCCCCTGGAATGCCACCTTCAGGCCAGGGCCGGGGCCTGCCTGGCACGGTGCCCACGCACGCAACCCCACCAGCACACCAGCCTCATCCGATCCGCCTGAAACCCCGGCCGCGCACAAAACTGCGCGTAAACCGAGTCATTGGCCTGGGAGACTGAGGCTGAAGGAACTCCGGAGCCGGGCGGCGGCGGCACTTACTGGCAAAGACCGGCGGCACAGATCGGCCCTGTTAGTCACTGAACGCCCTGGACAGGTGGGGACCGGCGCCGGGGGGACGGCTGCCGCGGGGGTCTGTGAAGCACCCACGCATCCTGGTCTCACTGTGACAGGCAGGGAAACTGAGGCACCGGGAAGGCTCACGCCTAGAAATCTGCAGCCACCCCCAGGCCGGGCAACCACCATCACGTCCCAGGCCCGTGCCGGACACCTGGAGTGCCCGCCTCACTCGGCCTGCGACCCCCGGAGCCAACCCCACCCCTGCCCGAGTGTCCGCTTCCTGCCCGCACACGCAGGCCCACTCTGCAGACGCAGGCCGGGCTGGCCGGGGCCGGCCCGCCCCTCCACGGGCTCCAGAAGCGCCCTGCACATGTCGAGGGGCCAGAGAGAGGGGGACGGGATGGACTCTGCAGACATCACCAGAGCCCAAGCAGAGAGGGGCAGAGGCAACCGCTGGGGCTTCTGGGAAGAGGCTGGACCTGGCGGAGGGACAGTGTCCCCACCCCAGGAGCATATCCGTCGGGAAGCCTGAGGGCCTGGCTGCCCCTGCCCGCCTGTGGGATGAGGACGGGCCAGGAGGGAGAGGTCAGCCCTGGGTTCTCGCAGCTCCCCCACCTCTCTCCACCCTCAGTGGGGGGAGTCCGGGGTGGGGGGGGGCGGGGGGGTCTGCAGTAGAGCAGAGAGCTGCAGTGCCACCAGGAGGGCCCCGGCCACAGGGAGGGGCCTCTGCTGCTGGCCAGACACACCTGGTGGGGCATGTCCTCAGGGAAGGGCCTTCCAGACACAGTGCAGGGGCTTCGGTCCGCCGGGCAGGCAGGGCCTCAGCTGCCCGGTTGCTTGTTTGCCGCTCTAGGGCAGGAAGGGGAGGGGGGAGCAGGAGAAAGCTTGGCCGGAAGGAAGGAGGGAGGGAGGGAGGCAGGGAGGGGGGTGGCTGCCAGCGGCCAGGCTGCACCCCAAAGCTCCCCCAGCACCCTCCACGCCCAGCCCGAGCCTCAGCCATGAGGGGAGAGCCGATGAGATGGAGGGGAAGCTGGGCAGGAGAGGAGAGCTGGCTCCGGGAGGGGCTCCAGGAGAAAGAGGGGACTTGGGGGGGGCCGCCCATCCCCCCACGGGGGGCCAGCTCCGCAGGTGCACCCCCATCCTTTGCATCCCAGGGTCAAGGGTGCAGAAATTGCTCCACACAGGCTGCCTGTGAGCCCCAGGGGGCCCCGAGTCAGGACAGGACAGCCAAGCCCCCGGTGCCTGCCCTGCAGGGCCCCGCTGCCCCCAGGACCTGCCCGGGGGCTTCCTGTTTATACAGACTAGCCACACGGACACTCTCCCCAGCCTGGGTGACAATGGGCAGGGTGTGCTTTTTGGAGTCTTCTGGAGAGAGGCTCTCGAGCTCGGGAGGGAATGTTGGAAAAGGCCAAAGTGCCCGAAAAGCCGTGTCCAGTGCCCATGCACCGTAGACCTCGCCCCGGCCCACACCTGACCCTGCCCACGGACAAGCAGGCCTGGGCAAGAAGGCGCTCGTCCCACACAGTCATTCGGGGGCTTGCAGGGAAACCGTCACCACACGCTTGCCTGCCCCTCGGTTCCATGAGGCTGCAGGGCCCCAGGCCCAACGCCAGGCCCAGCAGACACCCAGCTCTCCCCACCCAAGTGGGGGCAAAACCCAACTGCCAAATCCCAGACCCCTCAGAGCCTGGGCCTCACCAGGCCCTGAGCACCCACCACACCCCTTAAGACTGTCGGCCATCAGTGGGACTGGGGACCGGGGGCCAGGGATGGGCCCTGTCCAGGCAGAGGGGTGCCCTGGCCACCCCAACATAGCGAAAGGACCTCCCCGAGCTGCTAGATTCGGTCCTGGAAGGCAGCATGGAAGAGGTGGTAGACAGATCTTTCTTGGCAGTAAAAGTATCTCCAGCCACAAAATTGCCTCTAAGATGCAAAATACCTGGAGGCAGGAAACGGAAGCTGCGAGGCAGAGACCGAAAGGCCGGGGACGATCAGCCCCTGAGCAGGCGCGAGCGCGAGCACGAGCGCTGCCCGTAGTGGGGTGGAAGCACACGTCCTCGGGGTCACCGTTTGCGCGGTGGTGAGCTCCCCGTGGCGGGGGCATGCACGCGGCAACCGCAGCCACCTCTCGCGACCGGCGGAGCCGGGGGCCCCTGAGGTCCCTTTGAAAGGGAAGGGACATGCCCACTGACCAAAATGCCTGAGCTGTGTGGCTCCCTCCAGAACGCCGCCCCCTGCCCCCCGCTGCCCCGGACCCTCCCAGACCCCACGGCAGGAAGCTGGGGAACCCCCACCCACTCCCTTCCGGCCTCTGCCTGGCAAGCGGGGGAGGGGGAGTGGCAGGAAATGCCAGCCTCATGCAGCCAAGGCGGTGGGGGTGAGCCCCAGACTCGGCCCCTCCCAGGCAGGCAGGGAACCCCCAGTTCTTGGAAAGGGGATCTCAGCACTGCCCCAGGCCCTTCCCGTTGTGCAGGAGCAGGAGGGCAGTGGGGTCCGAGCATCCGAGCAGACCAGGACGGGGCAGAATAGGGCACGGCTTCTCTGAGCGGGGGCCCAGCGCAGGGGCGGGATGGGGGTCCCAATCAAGGAGCAGGGCAGGACTCCCCTGAGCCTTCAAGGAGGGTGTGAGAGGTCACAGAGGTGGAAAGGGGTGCCCAGGAGGGGACAGGCACACAGGGGCAAGGGGACCCCCTCAGGGAGTCCACATCCAAGAGACAAGGGCAGACCCCGAACACAAGGCCCGCCCCCACACCCCTACGCACGGCGCCCTCCTGGTGCCGCCCCAGCACGGAAACCGTGCCACAAGGCACTTCCCGGGACACCCACTGCCGGCCCCCAGCTTCCGGAAGGACCGCTTCCCCTGCCACCGGGAGGAGGGAGAAGTGGCAGCCCAGTGGGGACTGCGGTGGGACCACGGCGCGTCAGGGTTTGGGGGAAGCTGAGTGTGGTTGGAGCAGAGGGGGGCCAGCAGCCCCACTGCCCTGAGGGGCCTCCAGAACTGGTGTGAGGGCAGATGCGCCCTGATGTGTGGTGCCGGCCCTGGTAAGGATGGGCTCCGAGCCACGTCTCACCGGGGGCCCCGGGGCCCCCATTCCTTGGCCTCAGTGTCCCCTCCTGCAAATGGACACGTCCCTGCAGAGGCTGCCAACTGGCCTAGGCACCCCCACCCCAGCAGGTAGACTTCCACCTGTGCCGTGTACCTGCCTCCGACCGCCCCACGGAAGGGAGGCCAGCCCGGGGCCCGTCCTCTCCAGCCCCACAGCCCAGCTCGCCCACTGCCTCCAGCTCCGTGTCGGGCTGTGGCTCAGGTAGCTCGGCTGAAATTTCAGCTCCTCTGGGGTCACCCTGCCCTTTGCCCCATCGATGGCCCTGGCCTGCCCCCAAGAGCCCAGGGCCCTCAAGCAGGGTCAGCTGGGAGCAGTCGGGCAGCCGGCAGGGCCAAGACCCCATGGGAGTCCAGGGTGGCCCAGACCCACTCTGGTCTCAGAGGAGAGAGACGGGGGGTTAACGTGAACCAAGACCCACCCCTCCTTCCTCCCCCCACCCCACGTGCCCACAGGAAGCAGATCTAAGGAATCTCAGCCCCTGGACACCCCACAGGGGCTCCCCTGCCACCTGCCCCACGGAGACCACCGGCTGACCTCTCCGGGTAAGACTTTCTAGCACTGCCCACCTGGGCCCTGGGCCACAGACAGGGATGGCCAGGGACCCAGATGCCCAAAGCCAAACAACATGCAGGGTGTTCTGCTGAGTGAGGCCCAGACGCTACTCCCGGGCCAGCTCCGAGGTCACACGGGGGCCTAGAGCGACCAGGGGCTGCAGACCCAGGCAGACCGAGGCTCTGCCCAGATCCCCCGACACCGGAGGGCGTGAGAAGGGTCAGGTGCCCCCCGGAGAGCCCCTGGTACCTAGACTTCTGAGGGACCCCAGGCGAGTGGGACTGCATCAGGCCCTGCCCTCCCGTGTGGCTACCATCCCGTAGGCTCAGGGCCCCAGGGTCATCCTGAGCACTAGACCTCAGGGGATGCCAAGCCCCCCATTCCCCTCAGCAACCACTGGCCAAGTCAAGGAAGGCCGGCGCCAGGAACTGTCCCCCTGAACTCACCCCTCAGCCCTGCCCCACCAAACCAGGAGCACTCAACGGCGGGGACCCGTCCAGCTCCCCCTGGAAACCCCCACAGCCCCCAGCGCAGGATCAGGGGCGGCCCAGAGCAGGAGCCTGGGAAATGTAGGGACGTGAGGGGCTGGGGGTGCCACCTGCAGCCCCCGACACCGGAGGGCATGGAGCAGAGAGGACGGACCAGGAGCTGGCCCTCCTCCGCCCACAAGGGAAACAGACGAAAAGGCAAAGATGGAACAGGGTCTTCAACCCAGACCGCGGGGCTCCTGCCGGGGCCTCACCCAAGGACCCCGTGACCTGCAGGGGCATGGGGACAAGGCATCGGGACTCACGCAGCTGGACCTCCTGGTGCCCAGCCACAAGACACCAACCCGCAGGCCTTCGGTCCTGACCCACCTCAAACTCTCGGGGCGGAGGGCGAGCCCTCACCAACGCCTCTCAAGGTGATGGGCCCCAGCAGCCCCCAAGGGTCCAGCCAGGGAAACGGGCTCTGTTAGAGTCAGGGCAGGCAGGACTCTGCCACGGCACCGTGAGCCCCCGGTGACGGCCACACCTGCACGGCGGCCATCGCCACCGCCACCCTCATCCTCATCCTCCTCACCATCACCGCCACCTGGCAACCCTTGCCCCGCCCCCACGGCACAGACCAAACACCAAGGCCCGGGGGGCCCATGGCGACACTGAACGGGTTTCGGCCACAGGAACAGCTCTGGGATCTGCGGGCCACGCCGCGCAGGCCAGGGCTGTGAGGTGCCAGGGGAGGAAGAGAAAGTGCTGTCCAGGACAACAGCCGCCCTCGCCCAGCCCACTCGCACAACCCAGGGGTGCTGTGGTCAGGCCCGTAGGCGGCAGGCGCGGCTGGAGCCCAGCCGTGGTGGGGGAAGTGGGGGTGCAGCCGGGAGGAAGGGGTGGCCGGCAGCAGCTCCCTATGACCAGTCACCCCGCGCCAGGGCCTGGGAGCTGTTCGGGAAAGAGCTGGGAGGCCTGGCACCGACTCACAGAGGGCTCACAAGGACCGGGCCTCTGCAGGAGGCAGGCCCACCCAGGCCCACCCTCCCAGGCTGCGAGGGCTGGGGCCGCAGCCAGCCAAATGCAGCTACACCGCCTTCCCCTCCATGGCCTGCATGGGCGCTGTCAGGATGGCCCAGCTGCAGGCACCACGGGGGTGGGGGGCACCCGGGGGCTGGGCTGCACACTTAACCGGGGGGCATGCTGCAGCCACCGCAGGGCAGGCGCAGGGCCAGCCCTGAAGCTCTTCCCGGCTTAGAGAGCTGTGCTGGGGAGCAGAGGCGCAGGACAGGGACGCAAGCCGGCCAGCCACGCGGAGGGTGGGGCCCAGCTCCCACCAGAGCCCTGCTCCCCGGGCCCAGCCCCCTGGCTGCGTCACACCCCCTCGCCAGGCCACTCTGTGCGCCTGGTGCTGCCGGGGAAGCGCACACGGTGCTCCCAGCTCCGGGACCACAGCTGCCGCACATGCCGCCTCCAGCACTGTCCTGCCTGCCGCCCGGAAAGCACCAGCCCCCTCCTTCCCCGCCCTCTCCCCTGTGACCCCAGGGGTTCCCAGCCCTCAGGGCGGGGCCCGTCTGTCATGAGGAGCCAGGTGGCCACAGGCAGAGCCCCTGACGAGGACCCGCAGGCTGGCCTGTCCGGGGAGGCCTTGGCAGGGGAAGGGGGGCGGGCGGAACTGGCAGTGGCTGGGCCGGGGCCACAAGCCTCAGGCGCATCTCGAGAGCTCGGCCCAAGGCCTGACTCCTACCCTGCATGCTGCTTCTCCACCCACCTGGCGGGCAGAGACCTCCTGGGAGGCCAGACCTCTCGGGACAGCTCCAAGGCAGCCCCCCGCCCCAGAGACAGCTGAGGATGATGAGGATTCACGTGGCCTCGCTGAGGGGGCCGCCCACCCATCCCAGGGACCTGGAGGTGACGATGACCCACGCGGCCAGCACCCGGGGGGGTGTCAGGAGAGTACAGTGTCCAGCTCAAGCCCCACCCAGCGGTGTCCTCATGTAGCTGGTTTCCAGAAAGGAGCCCCCAGCAGGGGTGCCACTGGGGGGAGGCAGGCAGAGGGACACCCACCCAGAAAGATGCCAAGGGGCCTGCGAGAGGCCCCACACAGCCGTCCTGCCCCCCCGGGTGCAGCGGACAGACCACCCCGATGGCTGCTGGACAGCCAGGCCACACCCCCTGCTCAGTGGCCTAACAGGTGCTGCCATGGGGCCAGGGACAATGGCCAATCCCCCCGCCTGCGTGGTCCCTGGGGCGGAGGCGCAGGCGCCGGAAGGGGGCGACAAAAGGGATGGACCAGAGAGCAGCCGAGACACGGCTGACATCCGCCTGCGTGTAGCGCGGGCTCCACTCTGCCGGGTGGGTCCCCGTAGGCGGGGCCGCCCCGCAGGGCGGCCACCGTGGGGAGGAGGGCTCCCCGGGGACAGAGGCTCCACGCATGAAGGCGTGGCGGCACCAGGGGTGCATCTGCGCCACCCGCACCCGGCTGGCGTGTGTGACAGGAGCTCTGTGCCATTGTCCCTACAGGCAGGGCCCACGAGTGAGGACAGGGCTCGCGCAGCGAGGGCGATTCCCCAGCCGGACAGGAGCCACCCAGCCCGGCCTCCTGCCCCTTTTCCGGCCCATGCTTCACCCTGACAAAGAATCCCCCGTACAGCCAGCCGGAGGGGCCAGGCACAGACCCCCCAGGGCCCGGCAGCAGTGACCACCGCGGGAACAACAGGGGCGCAGGGGCCGAGCGCGTGCTCACCTCTCCAAGGCCAGGCAGGGGCTCCCGGACACAGCAGCCTCCCCGCCGGGCAGGCCCCCCAAACGGCCCCCGCGTGCCTCCTGGGTGCCCGCCCAGACGGCCGGGAGGGTGGGCGGGGCAGGGGGAATTCCTGGAGAAACCCCAACCTGTGTGCAGAAGCCTGCAGGCCGGCTGAGGTGGCTTCTCTCGAACAGGAAAAGAAACGATTCTCGTTTCATTCTGAGCTGCGCTGCTCTCGCTGGCGGGGAGGCGCCCCACCACCCGCCGCTCTGTCGGGGAACGCCTGTGCCTTCCACCCCTCCAGCCGTTCTCTCTCTCTGGTTCTCAGCGTGTCTTCCACGGGCTCCGGGAGCGACCCCGGCCGCACCCCAGCCCGCTGCAGTGGAGCGGGGGACTCCGGCCAGTCGGAGCACTCGGGCAGCTCAGGGAGAGGGGCCCGCAGGGGCGGACTTGTCCTGCAGACGTCCCCGAGCCGCCCCACCGCCCGCCGAGCACGGCCATCCTGAGGACCAGCGTGGATGCTCAGAGCCTCCGGGGCGTGGCCGCCCCGGGCGTGCAGGGCGTGGAACAGACCCTCTGCTGGGCTCCTGAGGGGCGCGCAGAGGGCTTTCCGAACGCCCCGCCGCGGAGACTGGCTCGCCCACACGCGCTGACTCAGCCACGGCACCAGCCTGGTGCCCGTCGTGTGTGGGGGCCGGGCTGGCAGGGCCTCTGCAGACCGGAGACAGGGCCTCACCCGTGAGACAGACTGAGAACAGGACATCCGCCCGCCCAGACGGGGCTTCCCCGCCACCACCTGGCGTGGGCACCGACCCTCACAGGGGCCCGGGTCCAAGCGGTGGGCCCTCGGACCGGCCAGCCAGCCCGCCCCACTGCACCCAGACCTGCCTTCTCCCAGCTCAAGCCCACACACCGCCCCACCCTGCGGAAGACCCCACCCCACAGGGCGGTTTCCGAGCCCTCGCTGCCATGTCCCCCCTGGGCCAGCTCAGTCTGCACCCACCATGCTGCCGGGGCCGGTACCCGACGCCCCTGGGGACCAGTGACGGACGGGCCAGGCTCTGCCCTCCACTCCCCCCTCCGGGCGGCCAGCGAGGGCAGGGGCAGGCGGAGGGAGGCCCCGCGTCCAGGGTGCACGTGCAAACCCAGAGCCTCCATCCCGTCCTCAGGCGGCATCGGGCGGTGTCCCCGAGTCTCTGACCCAAGGCCACGGTCCTCACACACCTCGGGGCGGCAGCCAGGCTGCTGTGGGACCCGCTGCCGACCCTGCAGACATGAGGGCGGACCGGTGCCCCGACAGGTGCCCGAGAGCCCGGGAAGGGGCTGCGGCGAGCCCTGGCCAAGGCCACCCAGCCCACAAGGCCTCCAGGCAGAAGGGGGGCGGCCAGGCAACAGGAGACCCCGGGAAAGCCATGCAGCACTGCCACCCGGAACGCCCACCGTCCCCTGCAAGGGGCCCCAGCCAGCTCAGCACGCCCTCTGCACGGCCGTCCCCTCCGTTGGTCACTTGGCGGGACGGCCACTGGCCACCGCCAGAGCCTCCCACGGTTCCCTGCTGCGCCACCAACTCCAAAGCTGTGGTCCTTCGCCCGGCCGCCTGGGGCCTCCGCCCTGGCAGACCCTGCTGCAGCGCCCCTTCCTGGCCCTCTCGGCCCTGCCGCTGTCCACCTCTCTGGGTCCCACGAGCACCCCTGGGTGGCCAAGGCCTGGGTCAACGGGGGAGGGGTCCGGGAAAAGCATGTTTCCGCTCCTGGCCTCGGGGTTGGGGGCAGACCGCTCCCATGAAGGGTGTGCATTGGGCCTATTCCAACGCCCAGGGCATGGGTGGGGGAGGCTGGGTGCCCACCAGAGGCCAGTCAAGTGACCAGTGCCCGACCCCCGCACGGCAAGGCCACCTCGCGGGTGACCATACCCCCGCCCCGGGGAGGGAGCAGCTCAGAGGCCGGGGAACGAGCCAGGCCGGCCGCAGCCTCCAGCTCTCTTGCTCTCCGGGCAGAGTGGGGAGGCCCTTTGGCATGGCACAGGGTGGAGGGGGACCCAGAAACCTGCCTCCACGGCGTCAAACCCACCCAGTTCCCAGCACCCACACCATCTGAGGAGCAGCAGCCCCCCGAGTGGGGAGACACGGTCCCGCCGGACACCCCGCAGGCCACTCAGCGGTCACCTGATGGTCCCGGACAGGACGGCCATGGACCGGCAGCCTCACTCCACCGAGCACGCGCCACGCCCTCACCCACCCGGACCCTGGAACGTGACGGGTCGGGGTGCAAGGAAGACCCGGAACTCCGTGAGCGCCCCCGACAGGCACACACGTGCACACACACACGGACACGCAGCCCAGGACACGTCCTGTGCAGAAGGAATCACGCAGGATCGTGACCCTCAGACACATCGAGAATCTGGTTGGGAGACTTCCCTTTCTGCACCCATTTCGCAGCCAAAGAAATCCAAGCCGGGAGCTGCAGAGGCCCGTCAGGGTCAGGTGGCGGGGAGACAGGGACGCACTTGGGGACCCAACCCACCCCTCCCCGCGACACCTCCACAACAGGACAGGGCCCCGCCCAAACCCGGGTCCGAGTTCTCTGCTGCAGGGGCGGCTGGCCTCCCAAGCACACATCAAGGACGGCCTGAGAAGCCCAGCGTGGGCTCCGGGTCACTGCCCTCCAGGGCTGGCCACGGGACCTGGGTGCCTGCCCCCCGAACTCCGGCCCGAGCAGAGTGCGGGAAAGGGTGTGTCATGGCAGGTGCCATCGAGACAGCGCGGGGCCCAGCAGGTGTTCTCTGATTTCAGGTCTCAGCCCCAAACCTGGCAGTTCCCGGAGGCTACCCGGTCCACCACGGTCCACACGGTCCACGGGAGGCTGGCCACAGCCCGCCTACTCCATGGAGGTGTCAGCCAGGAGCCCTGGACCCGAAGAGCTAACTACCTGCAACCTGCCAAGGAGCTGTAGGAGCCCTGGGAGAGCAAGGGGGCCCGAGCTGCCACCCGGCTGGCCAGGTCTCGTGTGACCCCCTCCCTTGAGGGGCTGTGTGGCCCTGGGGAAGCCACTTCACACCTCTGAGCCCCCGTGTCCCCCAGAACCTGGGCCCAGAAGAACATGTCCCCCCTGGGGGCCAGCGGGAAGGTGCGTGAGCAAGCCCGTGAGCCCCGGCACAGGGTGAGCGCTGCAGAGACCAAGCGGAGAGGAGCGGAATGAGCTGGGGGACAGGTAGGCACAGGTGGGGACGAGTGCCCGGCAGACGGCGCTGGCCTCCCAACAGCACGGCAGGGTTAGCCTGGGATCCGCTGGGACTCCCACCTCTCACCCCTGCGCACGCAGGCCTCCCCCACACCCTCCCGCCCCGCCACAAGGAGCCAAGAGCCAGGGGCACGCCGGCTCTGAGCCATTCACCCGTCCTTCTGACCCAGGCTGCCTCCAGGAAGCCCGGGCCTCCCACGGCGCCCTCAGAGGCTGCAGGCACCAGCCCTGGGGGTGGCCGGCCCCCCACCCCTCCAGCTAGACTCGCCCCACCGCCGCGGCCTCCGCGTCCACCTCTGCAAAAGGGAAGGAGCCAGACCCGGAGGAGCCCAGCAGAGCATCAAGGGGAAGAGAGGAGAGCCAGCCGCTGCCCCTCCCCTCTCAGAACCCGCTGGCCTGGGTGCCCAGGGCGGCCCAGAGCCCCCCCAGTCCCGGCCGCGGGCTGTGAGCATCCACACACACAAGAGATGCGCAGCCGGGCGCCCGGCAACTCGGCAGCAGTGACCACGGTCAGGAGGGCACACCCCGTGGAGGCGTCCAGCGCCCAGCACCCACCGAGAGCCCCACACCCCGCGGGCAGGTCGAGGGCTCCCTTCCCGGCCACGCTGCCCCTAGCGCCCAGCACACCTGGCCCTCACCTGCCAGCCACCTACGGTCTCCCGCCCGCCAGCCCAGGCCACCTCCCGAAAGAGAGGCCAGGAGGTGCAGCCGCATGGCCAGGGCGGGCGAGAGGTCCCACCACGGCGACGGCGCCATCAGTCCCCGGCCCCCCGGCTCGGGGTCCCGCAGCCTCCGGCGATGCAGCATGGCGGCGCGGCAAGCGGCAAGAGCTGCGAGGGAGGAGGCCCGGGAGGGTGGGTGTCTCTGCAAGGCGTCTGGGAGCTCGCCGGGCACAAGTGGCGCTCAAGCCGGCCGGGCGGCTGAGTTCCCCTTTCCCAGGGCCCGCCCGGCCTGCCACCCTCACCCAGACACCTGTGACCACAGGCGGCTCCCATTGGCCGAAGCCAAGAGGTTCTTGAAAGAGGACAGGGACCCCGGCTCGTTTCCTCAATCCACGCACGACAGTCCCGGCCTGCAGCCGGCGCAGCACCACCCACCAGGGCCTGGGGCAGACGGAAAGGGCAAGGCCGGACAGACAGCGGACAGACCTGCTCTCCACCGCCGGACGGCTGCCTGGCTGGGCCCACCACCCCTCTGCGTGCTGGTGTGAAGATGGGGCGGTGGGACACACTCCCCCAGCCCTCGACGGTACCTGCTGGCGCCTCAGGACCCCCCGATCACAAAACACACTGTGCTCGGCTCGGCCTGGCCTGGGGCAGGGTGGCGGCCCTGGGAGAAGCCCAAGTGGCACTCATGGGGGCCCAGGAGCCTTCGCCCACCCGCAGGCCCCCTCCGTGCATGGAGCCCCAGCGCCAGCAGGGAGCACCCTGCAAGGGAGACTGCCAAGGCGCAGGCCGGGAGGCCGGGCTCCAGGACTGGAGACGGGTCCCCAGGCCTGGCGGGGCAGAGGGCAGGTGCAGCCGTGCCCCCAGCCGGGGAATCCGGGCCTGCCCAGGGCGCCTTGGATGGGCTCTGCAGGAAGTGTGGAGGGAAGGGGCCATCGTGGCTCTCCGCCGCCCTCCAGCCACACAAGGGGGTCATTCTTCAGGGGCACAGATGCCTTTTGTGGCCCATCACAGCCAATGGCTGGGCCCAGGGAGTGGGCGCCGGGGCTACGGCACATAGCCTTCAGCCCTGCCTGCTCCAGGCAGGCCTGTGGGGGGTCCCCAGTCCCCACCCCCGGGGCCGCCTGCCCGGGCCACAAGCGCCAAGGACACACACACACCCACCACCCACCACCTGCAGCTGATGCCGGGGCCCCGCCACCCCAGCACCTGGAAACCGCTGCTCATGACAGCCCTGGCCCAGCAAGGCTGGGCGACGGGGGCGCGTGCTCCTACGGGACCCAAGAGAAGGGCCAGCGACCTCACGCCCGGGCTGACCACACTGACAGCCCAGGGCAGCCCTGCCTCAGCCTCTCCACCGGCGACCCTGGCCCCAGCCACCCCAGGGCAGCCCACAGCTGACCCCCACAGCTGACCCCCATCCGCTCGCACTGACACCTGCAACCCCACTTCTGCAGGGGTCCCCCGCCCGCCCCACCACACCCGTAACGGCCCGCACACTTCGGAACCCACGACAGGCTGGGTTTGAGGATGATTCGGAAGGGCCCGGGGTGACGCTGCGCGGCAGGCAGATCGGGATCCCCAGCTCTGGGGGAGGGCGCAGGTGGTATGGCGCCTGCTGAGTCGTCTGCTGGGGTTGGTGCCTCGGGCAGGCACTGCTTCCGCGAGGACGACACCTACCCCCGCTGCGGTGGCCTGATTTTAGCAAGACTCCAGCCAGACAATCCCAGGGGGGATACCACCGCCCCTCCTCCGTGTGGTGAGGGTCCCTCACTCACGCCTCCGAGATGCTTGCCCCGTCTGGCTCAGGGCCTGGACCACATCTGGATGAGCCCTCGGGGTGGGGGAGGGGCATGGTGCGGTCCCGCCTGGAGGGCAGCCCGGCCCGGCCCACTGCATCCTCCCCAGGATCAAGTCCAGCTTCGCTCCCAAGAAGCAGGTCATGCCCACTGAGCTGTGACCGGTGGTCAACGTGACCTGCAGGCCACCCTCGGCTGCCCCAGGGCCCGGCGCGCCCGGGGTGGGGAGCTTCCTGTGCGACCCTCTCGGCCCTCAGCCCCGGGCTCAGGTCACCGGTGCCTGACAGGCCCTCTCCTGGAGGCCCACTCCTGCCGTCAGCAGCCACCCCAGAGGAGGGAGTGCGCCCTGCGTCACACGGGGGGCAGCCGGGTCCAGAACTGCAGGGCCACCATCCGCCAACACAGGGCTCGTCCCAACCAGCACCCAGCTCTCAGCTCGCAGCAGCCCCCGGGACCCCCAAGACCACCCGACCTTGAAGGTCCTGCGTCACGCTGCCCCACTCCGCCCTGGCCTGTCCCTGACGGGAAGACCCACTCTCTGGGCTCCCTCGCCACCCCACTTGCCTGCCAGGGGCCAGAGCGGCTGCACAGCCGGTCTAGGAGACCGGGCACAGGGCTGTCCCCCACCTGGGTGGTGAGGCCTGGACACACGACCCTGCCGCCGCCCGCCTGGGTGCTGAGACACCGGGGAGGCCGCTCACAGGACCCAGGGCTCCGACGGCTGCCCACCTGCGCCCACACAGGTGCCATGCCCGTGTCCACCGCGTGGCCCGGAGTCCTGGCTGAGGGAGGCCCCCAAGGGGTCTCACCGGCCAGGCCCCGCCCTGGGCAGGCCCGGCCAAGGACATGCCAGGAGCTGAGCAGAACGCAAGTTTCCCGTGCCACCTCCGGGCGAGCAGAAAACTGGGGGGCTAGGTTGGGGGTGCGGGCACCAGGGGGCGGGGCCGGCACCAAGGGGCACCAGTGGCTAGAGGGGGGCTGCGGCCGGCGCGCTCACACCACGGAAAATGGAAACTGCAGACCAGAGGCAGCGCCCTGCCCCGGCCACCAGGACAGCGCTCCCCCCGACTCAGTGCCCCCCGCACTGCGCAGGAGCTGGTGGGGGACCGGAAGGGCCCCCCTGCCCCCCACAGACCTGCTGCTCCTTCCAAGCACAGGGGCCCTTCCTGGGCCGCCCGCCCGCCGCCACCCACCTCACCCGTCCAGCAGCATCTGGGGGGAGGGGCAGCCCTGGGGTCTCCCTCCCCTCCTGCCAGCTGCCCGGGACCTACCTGCCCGGCACCCAGTTCCTGGACCCCCGGAAGCCTCGGGCCCTGCTGAGGCCCCCTCACCTATCCAGGCCACACCTTCCACATGAAGGTGCTAGAAGCTGGGGCCCTGGCCCTGGCTGGCGCCCCTGGAGCCCAGTCAAAAGCTCACACACACACACACACACACACACGCACACCCCCAAACCTCAGCTTCCTTCCTCCCCGGCCAGCAGCGAAAAGGAGCGCACACGGCCTCGGGGGAAGAGGGAGTGGGTGGGGGGGAGTCACAGGTCTCACGTGGGGGGAGGGGAACGCTGACCAGCTGCCCCTCCCCTCTGTCCCCAGCCTGGCAGAGACAGGGACCAAGGGCTCCCGCCAAGACCGGCAGGCGTGCCGCACACGCCTGGTCTGGGGACAGGGGTGGGGTGAGCAGGTCCCGGACATCGACACCTGGCAGCGGGCACTGGGGACGTTTGAGGTCCGCCTCAGCCGCGCCCACTGGGAGGGGCATTTGACGGCTCCCGGACCCTGCTCCCCAGGGCGCCTGCAGGGACAGGACGAGCCTCTTCAAGAGCGCCTACTGTGCGCCGAGCCCCTGCTGCCCCCGCTTCTCGTCACTAGACAGGCAGGGAGCTCCAGGCAGGTCAGAGCGAACCACAGGTGAAGCCACCCCGTGGAGGGTCCTGAGGAGGGAGGTGCAGGTGGGAGGAAGCAGAGGGCCTCCGGCCCCCAGACTACTGACCACCAGCTTGGAAAAAACCCAGAAAGAGCCCAGGCGTCTCCTTCGGTCAGTCCCCGGGGCCAGCCCTGCCTCCCTCTCCCAGATGGGCCCTGTGGCCACGGGGTGCCTAGGGGGCACGTTGCCCCGCACAAGCCTCTGTGCCCCACCCTGCCCTGCCCCTGGCCTCCCAGCCCTCGTTGGCCCCAGCCCTGGCCTTCACAGCAGGCACCGTCCTTCTCTCTGCATCTTCCTGCAAGAGACACCTCCTCCAAGGAGCCCTCCCTGCCCCTGCCTGACAGAACAGAAGGATCCAGACCAGACACAGCCCCCAAAACCCCTCAGAGCACGTGGCCCCCACCTGCAGATGCTGGCCTAGGTCTGAGCCCACCACCCCAGGCTACAGGCTCTGCAGGGAGGCAGGGTCACCCAGCCCCATCTCTCGTCAAAGCCTCCCAGCCTCTGACTGTCCCAGCGGCTCCCAGCTCCTCCAGGACCTCCGTGACCAGCCTGGCCCACGCGTCTGGCCTTCCTCAGAGTGGTGTCCACACCGGCCCCCCGCAGGTCAGGAGCGGGCCCCGAGACCAGGCTCTGACTCTGCCCCGCACGGGTTGGCACCACCCCCTCCCCCCAGCAGGGCGGACAGGGCTCTGCTCCCTCGGCCTCGGAGTGGGCAGTGAGGTGCTGACCCTCAGGAGGAGGTAGGGCTGCTGTCCACTTTGGGAGCCCCCAGCTCAGCCCCCCGACCCCGGGACCGGCGGCCCTATGGCCCTGAAGGGGTCCTCTGTCTGGCCTCCGAGCCAGGCCCAGGTGGGAGGGGTCTGCAGGAGGGGCTGGGGGGACCCGGAGGCCAGGCGGTCCCAGGAGGCCTGGGGACAGCAGGCACTGGGGCAGCTGCACCCGGCCACCCCCTGCCTGGCCACATCTCCCTGGACACCCAGGCACACCCACCCTCAGGGGCCTGGGCTCTGATCCCAGCTGCCTGCCCACCCACCCCTCCCCATGCGCTGGGCCCTGGGGTGGCATCTCCTCTTCGGGGAACTCTGGCCTGGGAGGCTCCCGCTCCTCACGGCCGCCAGCCACCGGCCCCCTCCCCGCCGCCTGGCCCCACAGCACGGATGGGTGGGAGGCGGGGTCTCGGAGGGCGGGCTCCACCCCTGCCCCTCAGCCCACTCTCCCTTGCCACGGCGGGTTCCCGCGCCAAGCCAGCTGCACGCCTCGGCATGTCGGATGCAGCCAGGCCCTGCCACCCCCGCTGCCAGATCGGGGTGACTCACGGGGCCGGCACGCCGGCCTGGACACACGCACCTGCCCGGACTTGACACCAGCGGACGGCAAGACAGGCCTGGGAACTGCGTGTCCCTGGCCCTGTGGGGCCCTGTGGGGCCCCGTGGGGCTGGCCAAGTGGAGCACCGCAGGGCGCTCCCAGGAGGGGCCCAGGACGGTCGTGCTCGGCAGGTGGCCAAGGACATGTGGCCCCTGCAGGGCCGGGCCCAGAGGGTTGCCCCAGGGAACAGGCCTAGGAACCCAGAACCCCAACCCGTCCTGGAGTCGCCCAACCCCGGGATCGTCCCCTGGCAGACGGGGGAGGGTCCCGGACCCTGCAAGTGCATGCTGGGCCGCTGCCTGTCCCCACGTGAGGCTGAGCTTCACCCCACAGCGTGCCGCAGAGGTCCGTGGGCCCCAGTCCCCTACACGCCAAAGCATCCGGGTCTCAGGCTTCCACCAG
The DNA here is from genome assembly GCA_004027475.1 of Anoura caudifer. Classification (NCBI taxonomy): domain Eukaryota; kingdom Metazoa; phylum Chordata; class Mammalia; order Chiroptera; family Phyllostomidae; genus Anoura; species Anoura caudifer. The sequence continues at coordinate 40,509 of PVKU01005537.1, read as the reverse complement.
GGCCACCCGAGACGCCCACCCCAAGGAGGAGCTCGGCCAGGGCCTCTCTCAGGGCCGACCCCAGGTCCCACCTGTCGGTCGGGCCTGTCAGCTCTGAGGAACGAGGTGACTCAAGGGCACAGACCAGACGGAGGGGCCCTGCCAGCGGCCAGAAGAGTGTGGCAGACACCTCCAAGGGGCATCCCCGCCTCAGCTCCAAGACCCAGAGCAGGCTTGGGACACAGGAGGGCCACCTGGCCACTGGGCAGCGATGGTCACTTCCCAACGCACCCCCCTGGGGGCAGGGGGCCCTGGCCACGGGCCCAGGTGTGGTCCCCACAGATGCCCAGGGAGCGGGGAGGGCCTGGAAGGCAGGGTCTCCCCCAGGGCCAGGACGGCACCGGGAAGAACACTGCGAGGACAAGCAGACAGGACAGGGAACAGCAGTAACGCGGGGAGGGGAGCGGCCGGGAGCCAGGCCCCACCCCAGGAGCTGTGTCAGCAGGAGAGGGACCCGCGGGGACAGCATCTGCTGACCAGCAGAGACACAGCACAGGCCCCACCCCCAACACCACCCCCTCCAGCAGGAAGGCGAGGGGCGCGTGGCCCCTCCCGAGGACAGAGGCAAGCCTCCCTTCCGGGCACAGGATGGAGCAGGACAGTCTGACTGGAGGAAGCAACGCAAAGTCACAGCCAAGGGCAGCCCGGCTCCCGCCCTGCGCTCGGCTCGAGGGACTCATGCAAGCAGCGTGCGGCCGGGGCTGGGGGGCACCTGCGGGCAGGACCCCCACTGGACTCCTGGAGGCAGGAAGACAGACACCCCCGGGACCCAGCGCCCTCAGAGAACAGGGACCCAAACCCGCTCAGGAGAGGAGTGGCAGGCAGGGCCGGCGGCACCCACCCCCGACCGAGACGGGATGTGCCCCGCACCCACGCGTCACGCAGCAACACCGGCAAAGGGTCTGGCCCCCGGGTGCCCCCAGGAGCTCCAGGCATCGCCTGCACTCTCCGCCGCTACCTCACCTCGCCCGGAGGGGCGGCGGCTGGCAGCTCCCCGCAGAGCACGCTCCTGACCCCCAGGGCAGCCAGGTCGAGCCTGCAAACCACCCTCGAGCACCAGCAGGGCCACAGGGCGCCCCCAGCCCCACGCGGCCCCCACACCCAGCGTCTGCTCGGCCCTCAGAGGTGGCGGAGCGGGGCCTCACTCAGCACCTAGTCCCCTCCCGGACCCTGGGGCAGCGGGGCCCACGTCTATCTGGACAGCAGCAGCCTTGACCCTTGGAAACACACAGAATCCTGAAAAAAAAAAAAAAAAAAGAAAGAAACCAAACCCCAGAACAAAATCTGAAGTCCCCAGAGGGACAGGGTGCTCCTTGCCCCCCGGAAATCCAACACAGGGGAGATGGCCCGAGTGGATGGTGGCCGAGACCCAGGCCGCCCATGGCCCCAGCAGGGGGCCCGCTCCTCGCACGCTTGACCAGCAGGTGTGAAGGGCCGAGCCCGCGGGGTGAAACCCGGACACCCCAGCACAGCCGGGGCCCCCAAACACACTCCACTACGTGGTGGCCCTGTACCTGTGCGCTAGAGCAGCCGTGGCCGCATCTGGCCACCAAGGCCAGCGACCCGCAACGACAGGTTAACGGGGCCCATTGGCAGTGACCTTGACAATGAGCAAGGCCCTGCCTCCTTACAGGGCGAGACAAGGCAGACAACCGTGCGGATGGGCTTCCTGAGCCGCAGCCGCTTGAGAGCAAACTCCACCAGTCCCTGCAAACCCACACAACGGAACCCAGGGGAGGGTGCAGGCGGAGGGCGTTCGCTGGGAGCACAGGGCGCCCCCCGCACGGCAGCTCTGGGCCTCAACCCCGCAGCCCTGGAGCACGAGTGGAGGCCCAGCTAGGGCTCCCCAGGCAGAGCCCCCGCCCCTTGGTCAGGCGCCCACGTGGGCAAGCCATGGCCCCTGCACTGCGGCGTGGGATGGTAGCCAGCTCAGCCCACCAGTGGCCCGGGGCCTGCCGGTCTGGTTGAGGGCGGCAACGGCCCGCTCGGCCTAGGGCTCCCATGGTCCCACAGCTCGGAAGCTCGGGGTTGGGGGTCTGCCCCAGACTAGGGTCCCTGCTCCCAGGGCAGCCCCTCACCGGCCCCTCTCCCCAGCCAGGGCAGCAGAGCCCCCTGGAGGGATTGCTGCCGGGGCAGGGCCCTCGGGAACAGGCGCCTTGACCGGCTCTTCCGAAACCTCCAGAAGCACCGCTGTCCCCTCGCAGAGACGGGGCTGAGACACCAAGTCCGACCTGCCCAAGGCCGCACCGCAGGTCAGGGCTGGGCCTGGCACCGGTACAGGGGGAGGGAGGGGCTGGTGCCGTGCGGGGCGCTGGTGAGACCTCGGGGGGTCGGGGACTGCTCAGGGTTGTGCAGACAGATGGACATCGGCACACACACCACCCAGGGGCCCGGCAAACGCTCTCGGGGTGGCGAGCCTGCTGGAGGGGTGAGCTGTGACGCACATGGGACCAGTGTCCTGGGGCCAAAGTCCCCTCCGCCGGCCAGTCCCACCGAGAGGCCAACCTCGTCCTCCCCCAAAAAGGTGGCGGGAGGGGGAGCCCATCCTTCCTACTGGAGACGCCAAACAGAAACGGGAAGTCCGCACCCCGGGGGTGAGCAGCGTGTGGCGTGTGCCGAGCCACGGAGGGGAAAGGCAGGTGCTGCGGGAGCCCGGCCGGCTAACCGGGGCTGGGGGCGGGAGCGGGGCTCTCGGCCGGGCGCTGGGAGCCACGCTGCAGGCTGCAGGGCGGCTGGTCTTCCGGTCCCTCCGTTGGGCGGGTGTGTTCAGAAGCTCGGCCCACAGGCACAGCCGCCCCCACTGAAAGCGCCAGCCAAGCCAAACGTAGACGGGAGTCCCTCCAAAACCCCACCTGCCCCGGAGCCATCCACATCCTCCCCCAGCACGAGCGGGAAGGAGCCCCGGGGGGTGGGGCAGGGCGGGGGGCGGCAGCCTGTGTCCTGGGCTGTAAGATGAGCCGGCTGACCCAGCAGCCCATCTGCAGGGTCCTGGGCTGACCCCACCGTGAGCCGGGTTTGCTCTGGGCCAGGGCCTGCCTGCAGCCTCCGCCGGTGCCCAGGACCAGCTTCCCTTGGCAGCCCCGCCCCGAGCTCCAGGGAGGCCGAGGCCCAGCGGGGACCCCTCCACCTCCTGAGGGAGCTCGCCGGCCTCCCGGAGCCTCACGGCACCCGCCGCATGCCCAGAAGCTGCTGCGACTCCAGAGGCAGAAAGGTCTCCCGGGGTGTCCAGGCCAAGCGCGGCCACAGCGACTGCCCGCCCACCACCTCACCCAGCTTCCCACGACACTCGCACCTCCAACACCAACCCTGGGAACCAGGTCGTTTCCAGAAACACACCGGCTCTCATGCCTCGAGGCTTCCACAGGCTGTTCTCTGGGCCAGAAACTCCCCACACATTTCCTGGCTCCCTCCAACCCAGTTTAAACAACACCTCCTCCTGGAAGCCCTCCGGAACCTCCCAGCCAGGACAGAGGCCTCTTCTGCTACACACCCTCTGAGAGACCCCAGCCTCCCTGTCTGAGGCTGCCAAGGCCTGACAGCCCAGGGAGAGGGGCCACACCAGGTCCTCAGTGTCCCTGGGCCTGGCGTACCTCAGGGGCCAAACCGAGGCTTATCGGATGGATGGGTAGACGGCGTGGGGGCAGGAGAGCTGGGAATGGGCCTGTACAGGCTGAGGGTTCCCCACAGTCCTTACGACCAGCCGAACAAGCACCAAGTCCCAAAGAGACCCCCCGGCATGGACAGGCTGTGCAACCACAGCAGGTCAAACGACCTCTCTGAGCAGCATTTCCTCTTCTGGAGAATGTCCCATGCAAAGGACGTGGCTGGGAGGCGGTGGACAAGCAACCACGAGGCTGGCCTTTCCTTCTTCCTCCCCTCGGGTGAGGAGCGCAGGTGGCGAGGGGCAGGGGGCCCATGGCCTGCAGACCGGGGTGTGAGTCCTGGCTGCGAGACGCACACCCGGGTGGGGCCGCGGGCACCCCACTCAACCCCGCTGGGCCCGCGAACTCGTCCCCAGGAAGGGGCCCGGCCTCGGCTTTAGCTCCTGTGTCCCCGAGTGCTTGCTAACGGGGCACCTATGCCCCCAGTGCCCTCTGCACCAGGTAAACAAGGCCTGGCCCTGCCCAGGGACACCCAGTCCAGAGACAGGCAGGCAGGCAGTCAGCCTTCCCAGGAACCCAAAGGACCCAGTCACGGATGCAGCAAAAGAAGGCGGAGCAAGGGGCATTCTGTCCAGGCGCAGATATCAAGGAGGGCTTCCCGTAGGAGGCGGCACTCACCTCCCTCCAGCTATAACACAAAGCACTCCTGCATGCCCTCAAAGCAAACCTGGGGCCCTCCATACACAGCTGGGGGGTGGATGGGCCGCACGTACGTATGCGTCCACCATGAAGACAGCCGCCCCAGCCCTAGCCCCAGCCCCAGGACGGCGGCGGGCAGACATGGGCACCTCTGGCGGCAGGAGGTGCTGGGGCCCAGCCCCACCTCCGCCAGGAGCCACAGCAAACAACGCGGGCTGTCTGGGCTGCGGCGTTCTCACCTGGACAGCATGCTAGCCCTGGTGAGAGGACAGGGCGGACCGAGGACATCATGGCGTGGGCTGCGCGCAGCGCCGGGCACGCAGTAGGTGTGCAGCCACCGCAGAGGCTAGCCACAACCACCGCCGGCGTACGCAGGTGAGGGGTGACCGAGCGCACGGCGGGGGTCACCGCCCTCCCCTGACGGCTGCCCCCGGTTCCCAGGGACGGTGCTGAGCGACACCGGCTAGAGCCCGCAACGTCCTGCCCACCCAACCTCGAAACCTCCACCTCACCAGAGCACGGTTTCCGGACGCCCCTCGCCACCAGCCCCTGGCACGGCCGCCCCGCTGTGGCCCTGGCCCAGCCCCTCACCCTCTCTGGGCTCCTGCTTCCTCATCCATCAGACTGGGCTCCAGGCCCCTCCCCTGCTGACAGGCGACAGGCAGGCACCGTAAGCAGGCATGACCACAAGTTCCGAGAACCCCGGCCCCACCCAGCGGGGGACCGGGCTGGGGTCTGCAGCAGCACCCCGTTCCTCCCCTCGCCCACACAGCCCCTTTCCAGGAGCTCCCTCCGCAGGCCCCGCCCCCGGCTAAGTCCCCTTGAGGCCCCAGAGGCCCCAGCTACTGGCCCAGAGTCGCAGAGTTCAGCCCCGCAGCGCCAGACACGCCCCCAGAGCTCACTTCCCCGCCGCCCGTCTCCTCCGGGTGGGAGCCGGCGGGGGCCCAGGGAGCAGCGTGCACCACCCGGCAGCCTGGGCGCTGGCCACCCCCCGCCTGCCCCCTGGCTGCGTGCCCCACTCTGCCTCTCAGGGTCCCAGCCTCCACCTCGAAACCCTCAGCATGAGAACAACCCCCCTGGAGGTCAGAGAGCGCGGCCATGTGCCCCAGAAGGCGCGTGCTCCGGACACGGAGGGTGAGCGCCGCTGCCCCCCGCCGGCCAGTCCGGGGCCCCCCCGCTCCGGCCACCGCATGCTGCCCAAGGCTCCCCCAACTTCCCACCACCTTCTCGATGGGGAGTGGGCCCGGGAACAGGCCCACACCCCCAGTCCAGGGTGGCCCCTCAGAGGGCGCAGGGGGCCGGTACGCCTGGCTGCCACCCTCTGCCACCCGACTGGTCTCTGCCCACCAGGCTGGCGGGCAGTCCTTGGCTTCAGGGCCACAACGTGCCAGGCTGCAAGGCCTGGGTTCAAACCCCACCTCCACCGCACAGCCGCCTGACCCGCCTACAAACAGCAGGTCACAAGGGTTACGCGGGTCCGAGCGATGGCAGCCTCCCCTCATGTCACACCCTCGCCCCTGCCCTGGGCAGCAGCGGGGAGGAAACGGGGAGCCAGGCACCCCGAGAGGAGGGCCGGGCTGGGCCGGGCCGGCACCCAGGGCCCCGACGCCACCCCGTGACAGGCCGGCAGGAAGTTGGGAAACCCATGAGCACTCGTTTCAACACGGCCAGCCACGTCGCCGGCGGCCCAGGAGAGGGTCGCTGCTGTTGCGTATGCCCACCCGGCAGCCTGGCCGCGCGCCGCCCAGGCCAACCCCGGGCTCGACTCCCAGCTCGGGGGACAGCCCTCACCCTAGGGACACACAGGACAAGGGTGGGGCCCATCCAAAGGTGCAAAGACCCCACAGCCTGCTTCCCAGGCCCCTCGGCCCGGCTGCAGGCAGGCAGCCTGGGGTACCAGGCTGGAAACGGGCCCTCAGGCTCCACTCGGAGCCTCCGACCCCTGGCCGTGAGAGTGGACGAGAGCTCTCTCCAGACCAGCAGGGGCGTCTGAAGCCGCCTCGTCACCAGCCCTGGGAGGTGCAGCCACATCAGCAAGGGTGCCCGGGTGCCCTGCCAGCCCAGGCCCTGGTGGCCCCTCCCGGGCTCGCTGCGGGGCTGACATTCCCACCCGCCCCTGTGCTGTGATGGCCCCCACCCCTGCGGTCCAGCGCGGTGCCCAGCTGGCCCTGAGGGGCAGCAGCTTGGGCGGACGGACAGGGAAGGGGGACCAGGGCCATCACAGCACAACAGGCTGAAAACCCAGATGCGCTCTCTGCAGCCAGGCCACACCTGCGGCCACCTGGAATGTCCGCAGAGGGCCCAGCACATGGCCTTCGTCAGAGGCGGTCTCACCGTGCCGGGCGAGGGTCCGGACCTGGGGACCGGGTGGGCGGAGAGTGAACCGGGACAGAAACGAGGCAGGGGACTGGGGGTCGCTGGGAGGGAAGGCCAGTCTGGACACAGTGGACAGGAAAGGGGAGGAGTCTGCTAACCCCAGGGAACCTGGGCTGGGGGCCGGGGGAGCAGGGGGCAGGGCCCAACACCTGGGCGTGTCCCCTTTGGGGGGGGGCCGGGGTGGGGGAGGCCTCTCCAGGAACAGGAGCTCACGGAGACGGAGCCCAGGAGGAGACCATTTTGTTGCCACCAGCCCTGTGCTGTGGTCTCATGCAGGTGACAACAGCGTGGACGACTGTCCCGGAGTCCAGAGCAAGAAAGCAGCGGCCAGCGGCCTGCTGTCCCGCGCTGAGGGCCGGGGCCTCTCAACCTCAGGCCCCTGCCCCCGCCTCTCTGACGGTGGAGAAGGGCAGCCCGGGCCAGCACCCACGACTCGGCGAGAGCGGGCTTTGTAGCGAACCTCACCGTGTTTGTTTAATGACGAGTCACCCCAGCCGGCAGACAGCGCGCTATCGATGAGGACCCTCCGGCAACACCGAAACCATGGGCTGAGGGCAGGGAGCTCTGGGGGCTGTTAGCGCAACAAGCAGGTCCTGCAGGGTCAGCAAGGACTGTGGGGTGACCGGACCAGGAATCTGTGTGGCCGCCACAGGCAGCAGAGTGGATCCCGGGGGGGCTGGCTGGTGAGGGACAGGAACCCAGAGGTGCGAACGAGGGGCCCCAAGACCGCCCGGGCGTGACCCCTCGCAGCTCTCCAGCCGCGGGCAGGAAGGACGGCTCACGTCCCTCAGGGGCCTCTGCTCCCGCATGCCCCCTGTACAGGCGGATGAGTCAAGGCCCGGGAGGCGGCACTCCCGGCAAACGGATAACCTGGACGGAGGTCAGAGGCCACCGGGACATCGGGAGCCAGCACACCCTCCCCGCAGCCAGGCCGAGGAAGGGCTGCGGGTGGACCTCCCAGCTCCAGAGGCTCTGGGCTGCCCGCCTCCGCCCCGCTGCCCCTCCAGGGAGGAGCCGGCCCACAGGAGGCCAGGGTCAGTCCTCAGCCCCAGGGCACTGCATCACCTCCAGCCACGGACACCTCTTGGGGTCTTGTGGACGGACAGTCCCTCTGGCCCTTCACACTCTGATGCCTTGTTTCCAGGGGCAGCTTCTGGAGGTAGGAAGACCAGGCCGGTGGGAGATGGATTCCGCAGCCCCAGCCGGCTCACCGGGCGGCGCTCCTCTGTGCCCTCCCACGGCCAGGCTCAGCCACACCAGCCTCAGGCCAGCCTCACCTTGCCCAAAAGGGCTAAAGGGACAGCTGGGGGGGCGGGGCCTGGGGCAGGGGCCGCTTCCTCGGTTCCCCGAGCGCCCGCTGCCGCCAACACCCCGGGGTAACTGGTTCCAGATGTGGCCGGTGGGCAACCGGAGAGGCCCTGCGCCCTGCTGGGGAAGCTGGAAGGGCCGGAGATAATGCGGAATTCCTGAGCCCGTGCCAAGGCTCGTGGGCCCGGGAGCACAGGCCACCCCACCCCCCGCCGCCCGTGTGCGCCGGGACCACCCAGGCAGCACCGACATTGGCGACACCCCAGGACCGCAGTCCCTCCCCAGCCCCTCACCCCTCTGTGACCCACCCACGCCTCTCCTGGGGCAGCCACTGCCACTGCCGGCACACAGGCGACCCTGAGAGCGGCCGATGCAGGGCCTACCTGGCCCCGGGACGGTGGCGCGCAGGTGCCAAAGGGCTAGTCCTAAAGCTTCGGCCAAAACAGGACGACGCTCCTAGCAGTTGCTCCCCTGACCCCTGACCTCTACCTCTCCGCTGCCCAGGTGCCCAGACCTGGCTCAGGTGGACGGACGGTGCCACCGAGGCGTCAGCCCACGTGCACCATTCGGGGCCTCCCGGGAGGGCCCGGTCACAGAAACCGTGCAGAGGTGGGCCCCCCTGCAGGGCAGCGGACCGCTGGCCCCAGGCTGCAGAAGGGCGGGGGCCCCTGACCGGGGTCGGCCCTGGGGGAGGCCCCAGGTGCCCAGGCGCTGAGCTCTTGCTCCAGAACCTCCCACCCCCGCCAGGTCACCTGGGCAGGGAGTGGGCGGCCCCGAGAGCCACAGACCTGCTCCCAGATGAGGGCTCTCCAGAGTCCCTCCGCTCTCCATCAGAGCCGCCACCCGCCTGCTCAGCAATTAGGACACAGAGTACGGAACGGAAAATCTCGTTAAGGACAGGCAACCACACTCGGGCCCCTGACGCAGTGTGCACCTCAGGCGGGGGCGGGGGGGGGGGGGGGGTCAGTCTGCCGGAGCCACAGCACCTCGGCAGCCACCCGCACCTGCCGCCTCCCACTGCCCCGGCCCCCGCCGGCCACCCCTGCCAGCCCGGGCCCCGCTAAAGCGAGCAAGGAGGGCACAGCTGGGGTTCTCGGGCTGACCTCTGCACTTTGGCAGGAGCGCCTCAGCCCACACTGCTGGGGGCAGGCCCGCGTGGCCGCAGCCACCCTGAGGGAGGCTCAGTCTCCCCACCTGTGAAATGGGAACGGGCTCCCCAAGTGCCCTTCTGCTCTGACCTAGAGAAAGTTCCAGAATCAATTCGTCGATGAATAAGTTAGCAAAATGGTCACTGCATTAATTTGTGGGTCAGACAACAGGGCAGGTGGAAAAGTCCGGTCTGACGCCAGAGCCAGCTATCCCCAGCGGGCAGCGCGCGCGGGGCGGGGAGAGGAAGCTTTGCGGGGCTCCAAGGCAGATGCGGCCCCAAGCCAGGCACGGTGTGGGGCTCCCCTGGCAGGGCCCCTGCACCAACCCTGCCAGGCCTCCCGGGCTCCCAGACCACCCAGAGGGGCCTCCCAGGACCCAGACCCAGGGGAAGACGGGGCTCACCTGGGCCCTGACAGGCATGGGGCCTGGCACCCGCCCCGCAGCTTTCTCTCCGCAGGCAGCCAGGCAGCCCTGGGCACCCACCTTCCCGGTCCCGGGCCCCACCCATCAGCCCAGGTGGAGCTCCCAGATCACGGCCCCCCGCTCACAGGGACCCCAGGAGGCCTCAAGTGGCCTACTCCCTCCGGCAGATCCGGACCGGGGTGCCTCCCACGGCGGGCATGGACGCTGGGCTCAGCCCCCGCACCGGGCAGGCCCGTGGTCCAGGAGGCCTGGGACCGCGCCTCCTCCCTTCCTGAAGAAACCCTCGCCGACCCGAGAGCGGGGAGCCCCGGAGGCAGCAGCATTCAGACAAGGGACCTGCGCCCCAACCCCCGTCCTTGGAAACAGTAAACAGTTCAGTGAGGCTGCGCAGTTGGCCACAGGGAGGCCGGCTCGAACCCTGGACCTCCGACTCCCACCACACGCAGGCAAAGCCAGGCCCCCTGTCGCTGCGTGATCCTGTGACCAGCAGGGGTCAAAGTGGGAAGGAACAGCTGCTTCCTGCCAGCCCTGCCCCCGCCCCAGAGGACACGCAGAACGGCAGCCTCTCGGGGGCTCAGGGACGGCCAGACGCCAACCCAGCGCCCCAGAGCCCCGGCCAAGGCCAAGGGGCAGCTATCGGTGAGGGCCCAGAGGGGGGTCGCCCGCCTGCAGGGTGAAGTGGCCATGAAGAAGCCAGCCTGGACTGTGGGGCAGAGGGACACAGCGGTCACTCAGCACAGCCAACTGCGTCTCCGCTCCAGCGCCTTGCCTGGCTGCCAGCTCCCTCCACCTGCCCCTCTGGGGGGACGAGGAGCCTGGGCTCTGGGAGCCCCGTCCCCTCACAGGCCAAACCCATGCAGGGCCCATCCCCAGGCTGCCCTGCCCACTGGACACACAACCCGGGCCAGCCCACTGGGGACACAGTCAGCATAACGGCCTGGGGACGGGGCCCGGGCACGTGGGGCCGTCACCTACCCAGACCAGGGCTGACCGTGGCCCGGGCAGGACCCCAGGGCCACAGATGACCACGGACCAGGTTTTCCTTCTTTACTCAGCAGAGTGAGGGGCCTTTCATTAACAACCTTCTGGAAAATTCGATGCAGACCCATGGAGGGTGGGGAGCAGGGCTAGCCCCAGGGTCCCGCCCTCGGAGGCCTGGCTCCCCCCTTGACGAAGCCACTTGAAGCCGCGCTGCACGTCCGAGGAGAGGGTTGGAGCCAGAAGAGAATGAGGGGGAGATTCATAGGATTCATTTCCCACAGGGACTGGGGGCCCCCGGGTGGGGCAGGGTGGGCAGAAGGGCCAGAGAGCGAAGAAGGGTGGGCAAAAGTACCAATGCACCCCCCCCCCAGCGACTAATCAGCTCGTTACTGCCAGGTAATCATCACGAGATGCTCCAACAAGTCAGGGGCCCGTGGCTCTCAACCTCATCTGCTGGGCCTCAGTTGCCCCAGCGGCACCGTGCGACCAGTGGCTTTCAAACCGCCTGGAGCACCCTGTGATGGCCATGGGGCTGCCCCAGGCCCCGGGCCACCAGAACCCCTCGCCGTCCTGGCTTCCACCCACAGGCGGCCTGAGGGCGCCGTCCACAGCCACGCCTGGGCCCCACGCTCTGCAGGCCTCCCCCGGCCCCCCCGCCGCCGGCTGCAGACCTGTGCCTCCTCCTGGCCTCAGCCCAGACGTCTGTACCCACGAGGTGCTTAATACGCGCTCCCCAACCTGCCTGGGCCCCTGGGCCAGGGCCAGGGGGGAGGGGGGCCCCAGGTTCTCTTAAACCTGCCACTCGGCCGCCTCTTTCCCTCCTCCCGGTCCCCCCCCCCCGCAGTCCTCTGCCCACATGCACACTCGCTTCCGCCCGCCGGCCAGGCTCAGAGCTGCCAACATTCCCACGGCTACCACGGCCACCACTGCCGGCTCGCTGAGACCCTGGCCCCGGCCCGGGCCTGCCCTGGGAGCAGCTGGTCTCCCGCAGGCTGAGTGGCCCTGCCCCGTCCCGCCGACAGCCAAGGCCAGGGGGAACCTGGGGCACAGTGCTCTGCCGGGACAGCACCCAACAGAAGCCTGGAAAGCCGGATTCCTGGAGAATTTTCTGGAACTGGGACGTGCTGCTTCCCATACACAATGCTTCCAAGCCCCACAGGGTCAAGTCCAGGCCACATACAGGGCCTCGGCAGCCAGCCCAGCCTCGGCTCTTGACCTCCCCCGGTGAACCCGGAGCTCTCCACTCACCTCTGAGCCTCTGCATCTGCCATTCCCCCATCCATCCCCTTGTCCGGACCTGCAGGTCGTCACCTCCTCCAGGAAGCCTTCCCTCGAGCTCCACCCCAGCCCAGGTTAATGGAGGCCCTTTCAGCCTGGACTGTCACTGCCCGAGCCCTGCCCCCTCCCCGCGACCACACCCGGCACCCTCCCCGACACCCTGCCTGAAACTGACCATGGACAGCCTGCCCGGCCTCCCCCCGCCCCACTCACGGCTCCTCGGACCAGACTCCCAGACCAGGCTGGCTGGGCAGGACTTGGCTGTTTCCGCTCTGACTTGGGCGAGGAGCTCCCCGTGGCCCCCTCCCTGGCTGGGGGCCTGGGCCGGGGGCGGCGTGCCCGGGGGGCGGCGTGCGGGGGGCAGCTCTCTTAAAAGCGCAGCGCAGCCTCCCACGGCGCCCTCTGGGAAGGAGAGACGGCCCTCGGGTGCCCGGGCCACGGGGTTCCGTCCGTGAAACACAGCCACACCCCAGCATGTCCGAAGGGGCCCCAGCCACCGGGATCCATCCATGTCCTGCCCACACTTCTGTGACCCCGGGCACCGTGGGCCACCGCGGGATCCCCGGGGCCTCTGCTGAGCGGCCCAGGCCCCGCCGGCTCCACTGCAAACCGCCCCCGGGGTCCCGGCCTACGACGAAGCAGGCCCGTGGTCGCCCGGCAAAACCAACAACAAAGTTACCAAGGAACCGTGTAATTCACGCAGTTTTCTAGGAAAAGAAGCTCTGGCCAGAGGATGGTCCTTTCCGCTTACTTCTGGCACATCTGTGTTCCGGAAAGTTCTGGTTACCGTGCATCTCACTTCTGGTCGGGCAGGGCGTTCCCCACCCCCAATCGGCTGGGGACGGCATCCACCACCGCCGATCCCCGGGGCTCACAGGGCCTCGCACCCAGGCCGGGCCGGGGGGTGGGCTCAGGGGCTCCCGCCTCCCCGCCGACGCAGCCGCAGGGGCCTGCCGGGAACCCGTGTGGACATCCCTGGAGGCAAACCTCTCACCCCCGGGGCAGGTGAGGAAACCCGGGCCCCGGAAATGCTCTCCATCCCCAGGCTACAGGAGAGGGACCCCAGCCGGCCCCACTCTGGGCCCCCGCGCCCCATCGGGCCCGCACCACGGCCCCCTCTTCCCAGGAACCCGAGCGGAGCCCGGGAGCCCGCAGGAGGCTGCGGCCCCCGCCGCCGCGGCGTGAACCGTGGCCAGGTTTCTCCTCAGGAGCCGGCCCTCCGCCCGGGAACCAAACCCGTCCGACTGCCCAGACCTCAGCGCCTGGCGACTATCTGCCCACCGCATTTCTCAACCCGGCAGCCAGCACGCCATTGCGACAGCCTGGGAGAGAGATAAGGAGGCTCCGGTGTGGGCCGGGTGCGGCGGGGTGGGGGGGGGGCGCGTCTTTGTTTTGTTTTGTTGCCGCCCCCACCAGGCCCCCGCTCCCGGCCCCTGCTGGGCCAGAGGCTTCTGGAGGGCACCCTGCAGGGGGCTGGGCACCGGGGCTCTGGCCGGAGGGAGGGACCCTCAGCCACAGGGTGGGGGTGAGCAGGCCGCAGGCAGGGCACCCCTCACCCGCCCCCCGCCCCCGAAGACAGCCACCCTGTCCCGACTGACCGAGCGCGCGTGCCACCAGCCAGGCTGTGACCATCCTCTGCAGCAGGACCTCGACGGCAAAGCCCACCCTTCCCCATCCAAGGCCCCCCGCCCGCTCCCACAGCTGCCGGGCGGGGCCTTCTCACGCACACACAACACACGGGGCACTTGGAACATGGCGCCCGCACTGGTGGGAAGGGAGACGCCCCGGGAGGGGTGGGGGCTCGCCAGCTGCTCCTTGCGAGGAGGCTGGTGGCCACCCTCGTCCTCAGGGCCAGGTGGCAGGCGCGGTGGGAGCTCAGAGCTGTCCCCCGCCTCCCCTGGCCTGGCCGAGGGTCAGGTGTGAGCCAGACAACTCTCCCCCACGGCACAAGACCCACGAGGCAGCACTTTCTCCTCCCCACGGCACTGCTGAGGAAATCCGGGCCCTGGGTGGTTCGGTGACTTGCCTGCAGGGCCCTGCTCTGCAGTGGGGTCACCCCCCAAAGCCAGGGGCCACCCCTTCTCCTTGGGAGCAGCCGGCCCTGCCCCACAGGGTGGGGAGCAGAGAAGTCAGGCAAAGGTGGGGTGGTTTCCCCAGAAGGCCCTGACCTGCCCCGGCCAGACGCGGGTAGCAGGAGCAGGGTCATGCTTTCCGGGTAGGGGCCCAGGAGAGCTCAGGGTGAGCCTCACTGGGTCCCCGGGGGGCACAGCCCTGCCTCTCTAGGGAGTGGGGGTGAAGGGCAACAAGGCCCAGCAGCCATCCCAGAGGGCGGGTGGGGGCCCACAGCCCCACTCCCCCAGGCTGTACGCCTAGGAGCAGACCGGCCTCAGCCTCTGCCCCCCTGGGCCCCGGGGCGCAGACCTTTCCCGACAGCGAGGGCTCCGGGCTCTGGGGTGGGGCCTGGCCTGGAGCCCGGCAGGAATTCCCCTGCGCAGCAGCTGCGGGGTTTGCACAACCCGCCAGGTCCCTACCTGCCTCCCAGGTGTTGCAAGGGCCCAGCTTCCAGGAAGGAGGGAGGACACTGTGGGGTGGGGGGCGGGGGTCCGGGCTCCCCAGTCTCTGGGCTCTCAGGCACACTGAAAACCTCTCTGCAGACAGCCGCCCCCCAGCCCTCCTCTCAGGGTCCGCTGCCCTCCTCCCCCCTGGCCCGTGCCCTCCACCTGGGCCACCCCACATGCGAGGCACAGCCCCAAGAGCCCACCGGCACCACCAGGCAGTGGCGGCAGTGCTCAGGGCCGGCGGCTCCCCCTCCCACCCCCCACCAAGGGCGGATCAAGAAGCTGAGGCTGGGGTGGGGTGGGGGCGCTGCTGGACACCACCCTGACCCACGGCGAGGCCGGGCTGGCCTTCGCTGCCTGTCGCTCGGTCCTCAGGGCTCGCTGTCCCTCCACATCCCACGAGGCGGCTGGCCCGGCTGGGGGGCTCAGACACGCTGGCCTGCCAGGCGCTGCCCACAGCGACCCTGGAGAACACTCCGCCTGCACTTCCCCCGCGTGAGGACAGGGCCCCGGGAGGAGGAGGCCTTGGCACAACCTCCACGGCGTGCGCCCTCCCCCCGAAAGCCCTGCGCCTCTCATGCCCAGGCACGGGGGCGCCAGGCTGAGGCGGCCTCGGGGATGCCTGGCTCCTGCCCGCAGGGTGGGATGGTCCAGTCCCAGCGCCAAAGGCTGAGACGCACCGAGGACAAAGGGACACACACCCTTTCTGGAATCACGGGTCCTGGGCAGCCTTCGAAGAGAGGAGACCGTCTCTGGGGTCCATCCGGCCCAGCACCCCCGAACTCTGGGGCAAGCTTCCCAACTCCCAACCAAGACTTCCTAGCAGCCCCTCGGCCCCTACGTCGCCAGCCCTGGAAGGCCCGCGGACACCGGCAGGGACGTCAGACGCACAGGGACGTGGGGGACTCAGATGGTCATGGCCTCAGAGGTACGGAGGACGGCATGGCGGGCGGAAGCCCGGGGACGCTGCTGCCTGGGCACCTGGAGGGCGAAAGGCCGCGGAGGCCGGGGTGAGAACCACCGACCGCGTCAGCCCCGAGCTGCTGCAGCCGAGGCGTGCCACCTGCCCCAGCACCCACGGACCTGGCGGCCTTCTCACGCCGGACCGCTCAGGAGGGAGGCGGCTTCCCGGCCGGCGGCTGCGTGCGGCTGGAGACCGCGCAGGGGTCACCACGAAAACACACGCGCGGCCCTGTCACTTCCTTCTCGGCGGGAGGGGTCGATGGGAGAGGCGGCGGGGGGGCCGCAGAGCCAGGTGGGCACAGCGCCCACTCCTCCCGCCTGTCCTCGTCCCCGGCTCAGGGCGCCAGCTCGTCGCGGCTGCCTCTCCCTGGGGGGCCCCAAACTCCCCACCACCGAGCCGCAGGCAGCCCCAGGCGGTCCCTCAGAACGGGGGTCTGCGGGGCTCCCGACCTCCCCCCCACCAGCAGCCCCCCCACGGCGCACAGCTCTCTTCGCTCACCCTCAGCCCGGTGTGGATGGGTGGTGTCGCCCCTGAGCCTTGACAACCCACCGATACAAGGGCAGGGGTCTCGGGTCACAGGCGGCTGGCTCGCCAAGCGGGGGCACTGGCCACGTGAGCCAGGAAGTTCCAAAGCAACACGAGGCAGCGAAGAGAAGGACCCTCCTTCCCCCAGGCCTGGCACCACCGCACAGCGGGGCCCCTGCCTGCCCTGCCTGGGGAGGGCCTGGGAGGCGCAGGCTACCGGGCTCAGGACAGGAGGGCCCAGCTGCAGGCACCGGGGACACGCAGGTCCCAAGAGGGGCTCAGTGAGTCTTCCTGTCAACCCGAGGCCTCTCTGGAGGCGGGCGAAGGTTTGCTTCGACCAAGGAGGGTCCGTGACGAGGCCGAGTGAGGGGAGAGCGGCCCAGCGCCCACCTGCCTGCCTGGGTGCATGCACACAGATGCACGCGGAGCCCAGGCCACCTGGGGGGCCCCCTCCACCCCCTCCACACTGGCCCCGGCCTCTTGCAACTGCGGCCCATCAGCCATGGAGAAATGTTTACGAGCGAGACTCCGGCAGCCCTTTAAATCCATTCCAGAAAGTAAACACACCTCCTGCCCAGCCGGGCCCGCTCAAGACCAGCGTGGGCTCTTGCTTCCTCAGCCCCCAGAACCTCCGGCTACAGGCCTCCCCCCTGCGGGCCCGTGCCAGAGAGCGGCCCTGCACCCCAGCTCGGCAGGCACAGAGAGAGGCCTGGGCTGCTCGACCTCCCAGCCCTCAGCCCAGGGGCCCAACCCCGGGCGACGTGGCCGGAACTGGTGCCCAACAGGCCAAGCCATGGGCAGCGACCAGGAGCGTGGCGCCCTCCTGCCTTTCCGAACAGGCACCAACACCCACCCAGGAAGGCAGCCAAGCCCCCTTGGAGAGCGTGGACAGGGAGGACCCGAGCAAGGACCCCCAGGGGCCTGGACGGCCAGCCGTCCGAACGCTTCAGCGCCGGCCCCCCACACGGCCCGCCCCTCCGCCAGCCCCGAGGCACCGGCAGGCCACGGCTCTGCTCCCCTGGAGAAACGGACACCGGTCCGC
Source organism: Anoura caudifer (assembly GCA_004027475.1). Classification (NCBI taxonomy): domain Eukaryota; kingdom Metazoa; phylum Chordata; class Mammalia; order Chiroptera; family Phyllostomidae; genus Anoura; species Anoura caudifer. The sequence continues at coordinate 23,565 of PVKU01005537.1, read as the reverse complement.
CCAGCACGTCAGGGAGGCGCAGGACGTGGCCAGGGCGGGCTGCGCCCAGCGCCGTCGGCAGCTGGGGATCGGCTCCGGCCCACCAAAGGAAAACAAGAGGCCGGGCGGGAGAGCGGCTGGAGGCTGGGTGGCCCAGACACTGCGTCTCGCACGGTCGGCTGCCTGGCGAGAGGCCACTGCTGCCCGCCGCTGGGCAGGGCTGCGGTGGAGCGGGGCCAAGCAGTGCCGTTCGTCCAGGGCCTGAATGGGGCATGCGGCACCCTCCCTCTGCCCAAGTCACACCCAGGGACCCTGATACAGCTCCTAAGATCCCTGAGGGCCCCGGTGAGCAGCCACCAGAGCCGGCTGAATGCCACCACCTCCCGCCCCCCACTGGGCCCAGCGCACCTGCCCGGGGTCTCCCATGCGCCCACCAGCCTGGCCCTGCCTTTCCAGGCCCAGGCACCCCCACGGCCCCCTCATCTCACCAGGCACCCATCGCCCACCGGGGCAGCCAGGAATCCACAGCTGCCCTTGGGCCGGGCGGGCTCCCCCGCAGCCCTGACACCCAGAACACCGTGCCCTGGCTGCACCGGGCCCCTCACTCCCTCGGGTGGGGGGCAGTCAGGACTCGGGGGCCTCGCACCCCCCGTCACGCTGCGCAAACGTGATGGCCGGCCTCACCTGCAGGAAGCCGACCTCGGCCTCCCGGGCTGTCCCCGCCGGACCCCCACGCTCACATGCATCAGAGACCAGACTCCACCCCGGCCCCCAGACACACGGACCAGGATGACCCCCCAGCCCACGCCAGCCACGTGCACCCCGCACGGGGTCAGAGCCCCTCCCGCCTCCCCGCGGCCCCCGCACGCCCACCACCAAGCCCTGCCCCGCAGCATCCACCTCTCCTGTGTGTCGGTTCAAGGCCCGTTCACGGCGACAGACTGGTTGTGCCGTTGGGCCTTCAGGAAGGCGGGCTGCGGGACGGCGTCCGGAACCGCGGCGCCATTGTCCAACGACGGGGCTCCATCACCGGGAACGGCACTCCCCCGCTCCCGACGCCAACCCTGTCCCTCCCCCGCCCTCCCGGAGCAGGGGACGGCGCGGCGTCAATATTTAATCTGCTGATGAAATATTCAGGGGCCAGCGAGGGGATCGCGTTTCCCTGCCGCAGGTCCCCGACGCTCCGGGGGTTCCCAAGCTGAGGACACCTCCCAGGTGATGAGGTGACGAGGTTGCCTGGAAGGGCGGAGCTCACGGCGCAGGTGGCACACCGGGCCGCCCCACAGTCAGCACGCCGCCGGTCCCGCCGCTACGCCGGACACACCGCAAACCTCGCTGGGGGCGGCGATCCCCTGGAGGGGGTCACTGTGGCCAGGGGTCACTGGTGACGGCCTCGGGGCCCGATGCCCACACGCCCCCATCAGGCGGCCGCACCTCGAGGCTGCAGACACTCCCTGGACGGCTGAGTGGGCTGCCCCGTCCCACAGGCGGGGCTGCTGAGGCAGGAGAGGAGAGGCTCTGCCCGCCCCACCAGGGTCCACTCCCCTAGGGGCTGGCCCAGCCGCAGCACCGGGCCAGGCCCCGAGGGCGGGGACCCACGTGGAGGTGTCTTCGACTTCCCGTGCCAGCACGCACGGTGAGCAGGGGCCACAGGGCACAGTTGAGGGTCTTGCCGAGGACTCCCTGCAGCCTCGGCCAGGTGCCCACTGTGCCCACCAAGGAGGGGGCACAACGGGAACCAAGAGCCTCACCCCGACACACACACACACACAACGCATGCACATCTGCACATGCATGCTCACATCACACACATGCACACATGTGCACGTGTGCAGCCATGACCCAGGGACAGCCTCCCTCCTCACAGATGAGAGACCCAGGCTCCGAGGGGCCCAGCTGGCAGGCGGGGGCCAGGGCAGGGTCCCGCGTTGCTGACCCCAGAGACGCCAGCGCGCCCCACAGCGCCAGCCCAGGTTCGCCGAGGCCCACCCCCCGCCCCCCGCGGCACTGGCCGGCTTCCAGGCGGCCTCCGCGCATCCTGCCGTGAGCCTGACGCTGACCAGCTGCCCAGTCGGCCCGGACAGGCCGTTTAATCACGGCGCATGAAACGCCGGGCAGATGTGCCCGCCTGGCCATCTGGTGGGCCCGCTCTTCTGACCCCGGGCCGGTGTGCGCTCTGGACGGTCAGGGGCCCGGCCGTGGGGGAGGGGCCCGGCTGTGCCAGGGACTTCGGGCAGCAGGAGCTGACCCAGCTGGGAGGAGGGTGGCGTGTGCTGGCTGTTACTCCGTCACAGAAGCCGGCCGCCTCTGAGAGGCCTTCCCGAGGGGCGGGGCCTGTGGGCAGAGCCGAGAATCTGGGGCTCCCACCCCAAACACACACTCCAAGACTGAGGCCCAGGCGGCCCCAGGGGACTGGAGATCCCCCATCTCCTGACACAGGACAGGCTCACAGGGACTCTGCCCACACCGGGTCCCCGGCAGGCACTGGCCCTGCCCTCTAAGGCTCCCTGCTCAGAGCAGCTTCGGGGACCCAGAGACCCCGCCTCAGCCCAGCCCCTGCGGTCACCACTTGTGGGCACAGCAGCCCTGGCCCGAGAGCAGACGCTGCCGGTCCCAGAGACACTGAGACAGCAACCCTCTCGGGCCCACTAATGCCACCAGGAGCTCCAAGGCAGGTTCCAGGCCACCTGCTGGGACCCCCACATGCAGGGCCCACCCCAGTGACACTTCCAGCCCCTCATCCCGAGCGCCCAGAGGCTTGTCCCCTGTCCCTTCCCTCCTGCCATCTCGGGATGCTCCCTCCCAACTCACTGGCTGCTTGCTGCCCACCTGGCCAAGCCCTCCCCCCGGGCCCCCAGGTGCCCGGGCCCACTGGTGCCCCCGCCCAGGGCTGCCCTAAGCAGGGGTCCAGGCACAAAGCCCAGGGTATCCAGGGGAGGGGGGCCCCTCATGTCCTCACCGATGGGAGGTGGCAGCTCTGGGCCCACCTGGGGCCGGGAGCTGGGGTCTGCAGGCCCGGGGGCGCCCTGGAGGCGGGGGCAGTGCTCAGGGGCCCCCACCCGCGGGAGTGCCGGAGCAGCGCAGGTCTCTGCCCAGGCAGCGCCCGCCAGGCTCCACCCGCTTCCTTGGCGAGGACACCCCCTCCACTCCTCCTGGCTCAGCTGGGTCTCGGGCACCCCTGCCCCCGCTCCAGCACCCTCCGTCCGCTGACGCTGCACCAGAGACCCCCTCATGCCGCTGTGGGGGGCAGGTACTTCTGAGGCTGGGGCACAGCGCGGGCCGCTCTGTGCTGCCTGAGGCTGGGGCCAGGGATTTGGCACCCCGCTCAGAAATCTGCTCTCGCTCGGGGACCAGGGGACCCCCACTTCAGTGTCCGGCATCCCTGGAGGCACCCTGGTGGGCACCCGGGGCCTGACAGCGGGTGAACCAGCCGGCACGATGAAGCCCCGGGACCCCAGGACAAAGAAGAGAGTGACCCCTCTCGGAAGGGAGTGACGACCCCAGGAAGGGTCCCAAGCTGCTGAACTTGGCCAAGACCCATCTGAGCAGCCCCTGAGGTCAGCTCGACAGCACGCGGCTTCCCCAGTCAGGACCCCCGCAACCTGAGTGGGACCCACCGGCAACGGCCCCAAGCTGAGAGGCGCCAGAGCCGGCTGCTGGCCGCCCGCCCCAGCTAAGGCCACTCTGAGCCCGCTGCCCCATCATCACCCTCCAACTGGCCCTGCTGACAACGTGGCACCTAGAACATTCTGCAGGGCCCACCCACAGACCCCGGAGCTTCACATCTGCCCCCGAGACCGAGCGTCAGCACCTCCGATGCGCCACTCTCCCTGCACGGCCTCACCACCTCACCGCGCACCCGCACCCAGGCCTGCACCTCAGGGTCCCCCTGAGCCTCCGCACCGGGCCTCCGGGCCCAAACCCACCCACTCCACCGGCCCGAGGTCGCCACGCCAGCCCGGCCTCGAGACCCCACCCGCCCCGGCCCATCCTCACCAGCGGCCGGGGTTCCCAGACTCCACAACGCGAGCCTGCCCCACCTCACCACTGGGAACAGCGCCCTCCCTGCACGGCCGGCCCGCCTCACGGCCTGCCCACGTGCCGCTTGGCCGCAGCGCTGCTCCCCCAGGTCTCACCCTGCGCCGCCCCTCCAGCGTCACCCCCCCACACCTGGCACGTGCCCATCCTCACGCCCCCGCGGTCCCTGGAGCTGGGTGTGCAGGGCTCCGAGGGGTGCCGGCCATTAAGGCCCTGCCAGGGAGCCCTCCTCAGCCGGCGCCCTAGCACCTGGCTGCCGTCCACTGGGCGGGGGACGCGGTGTCCGCCCCTCACTGCCCGGCCCCCAGGCTGACGGTCGCACCGGCCTCCGCTGGGGGCACGGAGACAAAGGCAGGCTGACCACAGGGAGCCCACGGCTAATCCTGGTCAGCACCACGGTGGGGGGAGCATCCTCCGCCCCGCGATCTACATTTTTATTAAATCACACAGGAAAATTAGGAACGTTATTCCTTCCCCGTTTTTAACCCTTCCTCCGCGCCGCGCCGCAGACAGCCCTCTGTGCCATCCGCCCGAGGGTGACGTCCAGGCTCCCATCCCACAGCCACATGCACGTCACCGCCACGGTGACCACCGGGGTCCCCCCCCCCCGCAGGCTGCCCCCTGCCCACAGCCCTGGGTCTAGCCCAGGGGGTGCAGCCAGGAGGCAGCGCCTCCCCACGCCTTCCCCGGTGGCCTTCAGTCAGGGAAAGCTCCTCCTCCCCGGCCTCAGTTTCCCCTTCTACAAAATGGGAAGAGTCAGCAGCTGGCGGGGTCTCAGCTAGGCCCCAGCTGTGGCCACCCCACCCGTCACTGTCCCAGCCTCTCCAACCCCCCGAGGCCCTGAGAGCCCTCGCTGCGCAGAAGCCAGCAACGCTGCACAGGGACCGCGCCCCAGGAGTGGGACCCCCGCCCCCCTGCTACGGGGTGGGAGAAGGCAGCGGGGTAGGGCGGCTGTAGACCCCAGGAATGGGATCGCAGCCCCAGGGGGCCCCACACCGGCCCCCAGCTGTGCTCTCCCGACACCCGCTGTGTTGGCAATGGCGGGGGAGCTGGGGTGCAAGGCAGGCCCTGCAGGCCCCGGGGGGCCAAGGCCCGGAGCACGTGCCCCGTCAGGAGACCCCCGGGAACCCCGCCAACCACCGCGGGCAGGATGTGCGGAGCCTCGGAAGGAAGTGAGCAGGCTGAGGTGGCCCAGAGCGGCGGTGGGGTGAGGCCGCAACACCCAGGGGTCCCTGGGAGTGACACCCAAGTGAGACCGAAAGGAGCCACGGGGGGCAGGGGAAGGGCGTGTGGGGAGGAGCCGCACGTGCAAAGGTCCCGAGCCGGGCAAGAGCTGGGAATGTTCCAGCGACAGGAAGCAGACCAGCATAGCCGGTCCCCACAAACCGGGCCGAGGGCCAGGGCCAGGGCCGGGGCCGGGACTTCGCCCCAAGGACCGCGGTGGCGTGGGAGGGGAGCATGTTAGAACACGGGAGCGCTGGCTGCAAGGAGGCCCTGGTGGTCCCTGAGAGCGCATGGCTCCGGCTGTCACCCCCTCACGTGCCCCAACCCTGGGCGCCGCCGCCCCTACTCCCAACACGGTCCGTGTAGGGGAGCGGGGGAAAGGCGCTGTCGGATGCAAAAGGCACCGGGCCCAGGGTGTGAGCCAGGTGCTCCCAAGTGGGAGCATCAAGGAGGGCTTCCCGTAGGAGGGGGCATCCGGGCACAGCAGCCTGGCCCCGCCCCACCAGGCAGCGCCCGCTCGTGCGTGTCTGTTGACCCAGATCCAGCCATGAATGAACGGGGCCAAGCAAGAGGCGAGATTCTAATTACTCCTCACCCTCCTCACACATCACGCACCCACGCAGGTCGGGCAGGAGAGCGCGGAGCTCAATTAATTTCGGCCTCGGCCGCTCGCTGCCGGGCGGCGCCCCACGGGGGGAAGAGCCTTTTTTTAGCTCCGCGCTTCACGGATGCCTTGAGGGATCGAGCAGGCACAGATGATGGCAGACACTGTGGCACTGTGGGTAGGGGCACGCGGCCCCTCCCCGTGGGACGGGAGCAGGACACCAGAGGGACAGAAGCCTGTCCCCACCACACCACAGGCCCCGCTTGCCGAGACTTCCCAACCCAGACTCCAAAGCCCTGGCATGTCAGCTACCTCCGTCTGGCCCCAGGACGGGCTGGAGGGGCTGAGAGCCAACCGGGTGCCCCTGCTGCTGGCCGCTGCGGGGCTCAGTGCCTGATGCAGCCGAAACCCGCACCCTCCTTGTTCCCAGGCCCCGCCTCGGGCCTTGCAAACATCAGCCCCTTCATCCCTGCTCTGCAGGACCAGAGGCTGAGGCCTTGGCCCAGGCACACCCACCTCCACGCCCTCCACCGTCCCTGGTCAGGGCCAGGGGGCCCCCGCCACGTGGTACACAGGGGCAGCTGGAGCCCCGGAGGCCCAAGGGCACCCGTTCAAGCAGCTCCAGCGACGGACACCTGAATGCCAACCCCAACTCTCTGCCAGGCACCTCAGCCCAGAGCCCCAGGAAACAGGCCCCAGCTGGGTGGCTGTCACCGCTCCTATCCTTGCAGCTCCCTGTCCCCTGGACTGTCGGGCCCAAACCTGAGGTCAACAAGGACTCTGAGTCCCATCCCATCGCTACCGCCAGAGAAATGAGAGAGGAGGTATTAGTCATGGGGCAGAGGGGCCTCACCCAGGGGGACTGCCTGGAGGAGGCTGCTGATAAGGGACACCTGAAAGAGCAGAGCTGGTGACTGAGGGACCCAGAGGCAGGAGGACTGAGGGCCATCCTGGTGGCAGGTGCTGGGCGGACCTGGGAGCAGGGAGAACATCATCCAAGGGCACTGGGGAGAGAGCAGTCCAACAGCACGGCCCAAAAAGGGGGGCCCAGAGCCCCACACTCCTGTGGGGAACCCAGAGGCAGGAACCGAGAGCTCCACTTCCCGGGAACTTCTTCGCGAGAAAAACCCGGGCCACGCGGCAGGCGCCCCTGACTGCAGCTTCCGTCAAGAACCCTCCGGCTTCCCCACCCTGCGGCTGCTGAGTCAGGAGCACAGGGCTGGGCCCGAATCTCAGCCCCTTCCTGCAGCGCGGGCCCGGGGCCAGGCCCACCGGCCCCTGGGCCCCCAGGTGCAGAGAGCCAAGGCTCAGGGTGGGGACGCACGGCGCAGCCCCCAGCACCTCGCAGGGCTCCACGCGACCAGCAGGCCCCCGCAGGAGACGGCGGAGCCTGGGGACAGGACTGCCCGGCGTGCCCACCCCCTTGGCCGCCGGCCTGCGAGCGTCGCCAGCAGGAGGGCAGAAGGGCAAGAGGGCGCCAGGGTGTCACATGCGCTGACCAGGCCCCCAGCCCCCACCCACTTCGGGAGGAAGTGCTGCTTCCCAGTTACGCAAGATCCTCTTCGCTTGAAGGAAGAAGGCAGACCCAGAGCGGCACCGCCGCACGGCCCGCTGCCACGCTCGCCGGGGTCAGAGACGGGCCCCTGAGGATGGGGGTCCACAGCGGGCCCTGCCACGGGGGGTGCTGTGTGCCTGGACCCAGGCCCCGACCCGGCCACCTGGGAAAGTCAGCAGGGAACGGTCGGAGGAGTGGGGGCCGAACAGCGGCCGACCCCTCAGGACGGCGCCGTGGTGGCCGTCACTTCCCAGCCTGGGACAGGCCTGCGCCCCAGGACGGTTCTGCCACCAGCTGCCCCGAAGCCAGCCTCCCAGGGCGCCGCTTCCTCCCAGGGGAGCAGGGTCAGGGCCTCACGTGCTCCCCAGGTTCTCCGCACAGAGTGCCCCCCGCAGTCGAGGCCCCCTGAGCCCAGGTGGGAGGTCTTTCCCGGGCCCCCTGGCAACAGAGCCGGGCCCTTCTCGCCGGAGGAGGGCACCGAGGACCGCAGGGCCCCCAGCCACGGCTCGCCCCTGCTCCTGCGCTCGAGCTAAAGGTTTGGGCCTACTTACGTTCTCCTTCACGGCCACCCCAGAAACAAGTGCCATCTCCCCACTTCGCAGAAGACGAAGTCCAGGCTCAGAGAAGGAGGCGGCGCGCGGAGGCCTGCCGGCGTGGGCTGGCCCAGGAGTCCTGCCGCCCCCGCACTCGGGCCCCCAGCCTCCTGGGTGCTCAGGAGAAACCCACCTCCGGCCGTGACCAGGCGGCCCCAGCAGCCAGATGCCCTCTGCCTAGGCCACCTCCTAAGGGTGGGGGGTGGAAAGCCCACAGTCTCTGGGGCCTCTCCAAGGGGGGCCCCCACCCCTGCCTTGCTGTGGGATTCGGTTTCCTGGCCTCCAGCCGAGGGGTTACGGGCCACCCCGGCACCACTCATTCCTGCACCGCCAGGCCCCGGCCGCCCACGCTGCTCATACCAGGAAGACAGGCCCCGGTGGCAGGCCCAGGGCCCCCCGCTTCGGGGCTGAGCCAGGAAGGGCCAGGAGGGAGCCGGGCGGACTGCCCCTCAGTTCCCCCGTCGCCCCTTGGCCAGAACCCCCCAAGCCCATCCTGCAGGCTGGGCACAGCACATCAGCCTCGGAGGCCGGCCTGGCGCCCTACGGGGGCCGTGGCTGTGCCCGGAAGCCCACATGGCACCTGCAGGGTAGCAGAGCACGGGGAGCCGGTTTAAGACCCGCTGGCTGCTTGGTGTCTCCCCCCCCCGCCCTGTGGAAGACCTGGAACGGCAGCTCCATGCTGTGTCCACGCCTGGGCTCTGGGGCCCAGCCACCGGGGGGGGGGGGGGGCCTTGGCAGCGGCGCCCCGGCTGCGTGCCTCAATTTCCCTGCCTGTGAAACGCAGGGAAAGGGCGTGGCACCCGCCACCCCCCAGCCACACGCTGCGTGGTCCTGAGGACGTGATCGGCCTCGCGGAGCCCGGTCCTCCCCCGTAAAGGGAGCGTAGCGAGCCAGGCGCAGGCCTGGGCACCACCACAGCCAGCACCTTCCCCCGCAGCTCCCGCAGTTCAGGACCCCATCCACCCACTCAAGACGGGGCCGTGGGACCTAGGAAGGATGCCCCTCCCACCGAGGGTCTTCACACCCCCCACCCCAGCCGGCCAGATGAGCGGGTTTCCCTGACTCCACAGGGTGCCGGGTCCCTCCATGGGTCAGACCAGGGCCCACGGTGGACAGGGTCTGAGGGTGGCCGAGCCCAGCCCTCCCCACACTGCGTGTTTATTCTCCTGTGTGTCTGCAGCCCGCCCCACCCAGCGCACACACCCCCACTCGTCACCCTGGGTCCTCCATCATGGCCACCCCAGACCTAAACCTCCAGCCGAGGACCAGGGTGTGAGGAAACCGAGTCACGCGCTAAGGCACACCCACTGCCACCACCTGCTCCCCAGGTCTGGTCCCAGGGGACGAGAAAGGGCAGCCCCAACAGAACTACCCAGGGAGGGAGGGAGCTCCCCGTCCCCAGGTGTATGCAAGCCAAGCTGCTGGGCCCTCCCCCACCAGGGTGTGTGTGTCTCTGTCTCTCTCACACACACACTCACACACACACACGCACGCTCGCCCTCTCCAAGGGCCCAGGGCCGGGCCAGGAAGCCCGGTGGAGATCGCAGGGCGGGGGCCCCTCTAGCCCACAGTTACTAAAAAGAGCCAACGGGGAAGTCAAAATAGGAAATAAAAACACAGTTGCTCCAGCCACCCTGGTTGTTTGTGTAGGAAACAAGGCATCTCCAGCCCCCCCCCAGATAAGGAATGCCCCCCCAACTTCCGGCTGCCACCGGGACCTCAACCTCGCACCCAGGGCCCAGGGCGGCAGGCACCTCGAACAGGAATCCAAGGAGGGGGTTGACCCGGCTGTGCCCATAGCCAGCCGTGTGACCTCGGGCAAGGAGCTGACCCCGCTCCCTGGGCCGGGGCTTCCTCATCAGCCACAGGGTGCCGACTCACCCCTGGTTGCACCCGCCCACCACGGCAGGGCGCCCTGCGCTCCACCTGCCACCCAGTTCTCTGCCGGCTTCCCCTCCACAGCCTCCCCGTGTGCGCGCCCACTCGCCCCAGGCTGGGCGGTCAGGGAGAAGAGCTCCCCCCGCCCCGGCACCACAGGCATCAGAGACCGAGCCTGGCCCCGCTCACCACACGGCTCAGGCCTCCGTTTCCTCATCTGCACAATCGGAGGAAGCCTTCCTTCCTCCCCTTTCCCGTGGGGCCTTCCCAGGGTCGGCACCAGGCTTGCTCGCGCTAAAGTGTGCATGACTGGCCCTGGCTCGTTCTCCTAAGGTACAGAACTCCACGGGAGGCAGCGAGCTGGTAACAGGGGCTGAGACAGCCCCGCGGAGGGCAGGGGCGTCCTGCCGCCATCGGGGCTGCCAGCGAGGCACCTTCCTAGGGCCGCGTCCCCACGGGAGTCTGCCCAGGGCACCGCTGGAAGGAAGTCTGAGCACCGCCCGCCACAGCCTGGCCCGGAGCCCCGGGGCGCCTGCTGCAGATGAGCCCCCTGCCCACCAGGGCCTGCTCCCCGGGAACTGGGTACATTCCGGGGGGCTGGCCAGGGAGTTCTGGGGACAACATCCCGGGTCAGACCCAGCGCCAAGGGCCCCAAACCACCCTCCACACGACACCCCGAGACGAGGTCTTTCTGGCACACACCTCTGCCCTCGGCACTCTCCACTTCCCAGGCCCTTGTACGGGCCACCTGCCCACGGCCACGGCCTCTAACACCCCCTGGCCCACCCACCTGCGCGGCCCAGCACGCCCTGGGCTGGGTCGGCCCCTGCGCTGGCCGCTCCGCCCCTCGGCCCGGTGCCTACTCCTCAGGACATCAGCTGACTGAGCGGCCCACCTCCCGGCCTGTGCGGGCCAGCAGGTGAGGGGCCCGGGCACACAGGCCGCACGCACATGCTCACACACGCTCACACACACGCTCACACACACGCTCACACACGTACACTCTGGCTCTGGACCCCGGCCACAGGAGTGGCCCTGCCCTGTCCCCTCCTCAGGTCCGGCTCTGGCTGCAAACCCCGGAGGAGGGCCTGGGCAGGAAGGGGCCACCCGCCTCTCTGCCCAGCAGGCTCCAGCCCAGACGCTCAGGGCTGGCAGAGGGCACAGGGCACGTGTCCCCGAGGGCAGAGGCAAGGCCAAGAGGGCAGACCCTGGGCTCCTCCACCGCCAGGGCCTGGGGACCGAGTCCGAGGTCAGGGGCTCCGGCAGCCCACCTGACACAGGGCCGAGGGCCAGCAACCCTGATCCCGGTGACCCCCATCCCAGCAACCCCGATCCCGGTGACCCAGATCCTGGTGACCCAGATCCCAGGACGGAGTCCCAGGTCCCGGCCAGCATGGGCCATCCAGCACCGAATGAGGACTCCGGACAGCCAGGTGGTGACGACATCATCTCCTTATCCTCAGAAACGAGGTCGGGGGGAGCCACCGAGAGGGCACAGGGCTAGCGGGGGCGGGAGGCCGGGACGGTTGCCAGAGCCCAGCGGGACCTCCTCGCTCGGGTGTCCCCCAGGAGCTCGGGCCTGCGCGAGGCCGAGATCTGGGGAGAGCGCAGGGCCCAGCCACAGTGCAGGGCCGGAGCGACGGCCAAGGGGGGCTGCCCCTCTGATAACAAGCTCCACAGCTTATCAGCCACCTCCAGGGCCGTTCCGTCAGCCGGCCACAAGAGTGTCCCTGCTGCCCAACGTGGGGGACAACATACTATCCACAAGCAGATAAGTCTCAGCAATGGGCTCCGGGCAGGGAGGCCACGCAAACCCCGACGGCCTGCACAGCTGGGCAGGTGTCCGCGGGGAACGCAGCTCTCCCATGAACCCCGGCCAACAGTGGCACCTGGAGCCTCGACCCACCCGTGACCCTGGAACTGGGCAGGGAGCAGCACCAGCCCAGTCAGAGAGACGGGGACACCGCCTGGGCCGGGGGCCGATCACCCTGGAACCCGAGGCCCCGCCCTGCGGTCCTACAGCCAGGACGACAGGGTCACGCCCTGACACGCGGTGGGCCCTGTGGGCACCACAGCATGTTCCCTTCCTCAGGCCACACGGGTCAGGGGAGCCAGAAAGAAGGCAGCGGGGACCACGCGCCTGGTGGCAGCCAGACCCCCGGTGGCGGGACAGAGGCCCAGAGAGGCCCAGGGAGGCCGAGGTGTGAGGACACGGGGAGGCAGGCCTCATGCCCCACGCAGCACCTCCCGTCTCCTGGGGGCGGGGCTGTCGGGACCCCCCTCGCAGACACGGACCCTGAGCCGGCACCCTGACCAGGCCATGCCAGGGCACACGCTCTGACCACCCAGCTGGGCAGCAGGGGCCACAGTGGGCCAAGCACGCCAGCCCCCCCTGGCAGGGCCCATGCCGGTGCTGGGCAAGGGACAAGGCACGCCCCCTCGGGGAGTCCCACCACAGCAGAGAGAATGGCCTCTCTCACTTCCACCATCAAGGGCAGAGACCCTGGGCTGGGGGCGGGGAAACCCTCCCACACTCCACGGGGAGGCCAGGGTGCTGCCCCGCTGCTGGCCTCTTCCCAGCCCTTCCAGCTGCTCCTGGCGGCTGCTCTGCAGCCACAGACCCACCAGGATGGCAGCGTGAGTGTCCCCACAGTGAGAGCCGGGCCGGCTGGCCGGCCCCGGGGGCAGAAGATGCAGCGCCTCCTCCTGGCTCCCTGATTCGGCCATCCCTCCCTGCCCCCTCTCTGGCTCCATCCCAGCCCCCGGCAGATCCAAGGAGCTCTGCCCACACGGCGCCCAAGAAGGTGCAAGGGTGCAGACGCCGACGCCTCCTGGGCCGGCTCCTCGGTCTCTCCGCGACCCGGTCCGCAGGGCCTCTCACCAGGGCAGGCCGACGCCACTGCTCTCGGCCCGTCGGCTTCCGTGACACCGCTGCCCTCATGGGTCTCCTTCCCCGGACGGGCAGGGGTGACACCACGCAAATCAGCCTCAACGCCACACCGGCAGCGAGCCACCTGCCCGGACGCACGCCGCCAGCCCACTTTACAGAGAGGCAAGCTGAGGCCGGGGAGGTTTGAAAAATCTGGTCCAAGGCAACCCACCACCTGGCCCCAAGCGCCACTCACCCCCGGGGGGGGGGCTGGGCCTCACTCAACTCTGCCTCCCCAGCGGCCAGGAGGAGCCAGTACCTGGGGGGCAGACAGCGAGTCGCATGGACAGAGGGACGGGTGGACAGATGGACAGAGGGACGGGTGGGAGGTGCGCCGTGAAATCTCAGCCGGGCCTCCAGCCCCCCGACGGGCGGCGCTCAGCAGCAGAGGAAGGAGCGAGGTCCCAACACAGCAGCCGTTCGTGGCCGAGGGTCCCCCCCATTCTGCCCCTGGGCCGTGGGCTCAAGGACCCCAGGTTCCGGCCAGGGGCAGGCACATCTAAAGCAAGCAATGCCGGGGGCGGAACGGGGGCGGGGGGGGGGGGGCGCCTCGCCCCAAGGGCAGGGGCACCCAGGGTCGCAGCCCCAGCTGCAGGCTGCCTCAGGGCTCCTGGGACCCCTGGCACTGAGCACCGGCCCAGAGCCTCCTCTGGGGCAGGGCCCCAGCCTCTCAGCCTAGCAATCGGCCCCAGGCTAGACTCACAGCAGGACTTCCCTGGCTTCAAGGGTGGGACAGACCTCCCCCGAAAAGAGAGTGATTCCAATCACAACGGTAATGTTAAAAGTCGCCTTAGTTAAAAGTCGCCTTAGCCGGGCGGGCACTTCCGAAATGGAGATTGCAAGGGGAACCTGCAGGGAACACGAACTCATTCAACAAACACCTCACGGGGCTGGTGCAGCCCCTGGCACGGTGGGTCCCGCCAACCTGACCTCCCAGCAGGCCTGTGGACGCGCAGGGGCCGAGGTCCCGGGGCCCCAGTCTGACGAGTGAGGCCGGACCCAGGCCCCGCCGGGGGCAGCAGCACGGTGGTGCCGCCCCCAGACTCGGCCCAACTTCCTTCCTTCCTTCCTTCCTTCCCTTCTCCAAACAAGGAAACTGAGACGCCGAGCAGGGAAGGCACGCAGCTCACACGGCAGGGCCGGGGTCGGAGCCCCTGGGGTCCCAGCCTCGGGGGAGGCGAATCCTGGCTGGACCCTGTACCCATGGAGAGGGAAGACGAAAGGTCCAGCTTCCCCCCCCCACCAGCCCCAACCCTCCTGCTGTCCCAGGATGGCCCCCGCCCACAGCCGAGGCCCCCTCCCCGCGTCTGAGCCCAGAGTGGCCAGGCGCCCAAAGTCTAGGGCCCCACCTCCGGCCCTCCTCCTGACCTTGACCCCAGGCAGAAAGTCCAGGAGCCGGAATGGGGCGGGGGAGGTGCCACACCTCCCTGGACTCTGCCCCCAGGCGGAGCCGGCTCCCTGGGTCCCAGCGAGGGCAGGTGACGGCCATCCGACAGCCCGGCGCGCACAGGGGACTGTGGGGCAAGCAGCACCCACCGCTGCCCACGAAAGGGGCAGAAGGCACCGAGGGCGCAGACCAAGGGACGTGGGGAGCCACGGGCAGCCAGGGGGCCCAACAGTGACACTCACCCCAGGGGCCGGGGCCCCGTGCTGGGGGCCCCATGCGGTGCATGCTCAGCTAGGCCAGGGCGTTCCAGGGCCCAGGAGCAGAGGGCGCACCGACTCAGGGGGCTCCAGGCTGCGGCCAGGCCCACTCCCAGCCCCACCTCCTCCCGTGGTTAATTATTCCCTGACCGGCTGACCACACCCCCGTGGTCACATGGTTCCTCCCCAGCACAGGCCTGTGACCCAGCCAGCACGGACGGATGGACGGACGGAGCCTGGCCATGCAGGGGGGGGTCCTCTAGAAGGACCCCTGCCTGTGGCCACTCACACTCCCCCTCTCCATACCCCTCGTTGGGGCCAGCCATTCTCTCCGCCTGATTCCCTCTCCACTGTCCCCCCCAACAAACTCCTATTCATCCCTTGAAACCCACCTCCAGCACCTGCTCTGAGAAGCCTCCCTGACTCTGCAGGCGTTCGCCAACAGTCGCTTACCGCACAGGCTGGCCTCTGCCTTCGAGTTTCGTTTTGTTCTGTTTTTTTCATCCTCACCCAAAGACACTTTCTTTCGTTGCTTTCAGAGAGACAAGCAGCGAAAGAGAGAGGGCG
This sequence comes from Anoura caudifer, assembly GCA_004027475.1. Classification (NCBI taxonomy): domain Eukaryota; kingdom Metazoa; phylum Chordata; class Mammalia; order Chiroptera; family Phyllostomidae; genus Anoura; species Anoura caudifer. The sequence continues at coordinate 8,554 of PVKU01005537.1, read as the reverse complement.
AGAGAAACATCCGAGAAGCATCGGCCAGTTGCCTCCTCTAAGCACTGCCGCTGGGAATCGAACTCGCAACCTCCCGGTTACGGGACGACCCTCCAACCCACTGAACCACCCGGCCAGGGCCACCATCGCATCTTAAACACAAGACAGACAGGGAGAGGAGTGGGTGGTGTTTGGCGTGGAGAGACTTCGGGGCCACTGAGCGGAGGCCTGGCCTCCACATGGGGGACGGGGCGGGTCACGGAGAGCCCTAGCAGGCGAGGTCAGACCCCAGAAAGAAAGCGGGGCCTTGGGTGGCAGCCAGCACGACTCACTGTCCCCTGCTCAGCCAGTCCCAACGCGTGACGGCCACCACTATCTCCACGCCCCACGCTGCCCACCTGCCAAGTGTCCCCGGAAGCTTCTTGGTCCAGAAGCAGAGCCGGGCCTGCTGGTGCGACCACACGCCCCAGCCAACGCGAAGCCCAAGGCTTCCCAGCCCTCAGGGGCCAGCCGGGCCCAGTCCAGGGCCTGTGCACCCCACAGACGAGCTAACAGAGCCACCCCCCGAGGAACTGGTCCCCAACTGTGCCACCCCAGCCGGACGGCCGGAAGCTTGTGGGAACCAGGCCAAGGCGCCAGCAGGGAAGGGCAGACACGCTGGTAGCCAAGGCGCCCAGGGGTTCGAGGCCCCGAGAGGAGAAGGGGCACCCCAGGCCTGCAGCAAGCTGGTCGGAGAGCAGACCTGTTTGGGAGTGGGGGGCCACCTGCCCCGCCGGAACCTGCTGGGGGTGGGACGGGGGGGTCAGGGGCCCACCCACAGCTTGAAGGCACAGACCACTCCCAAGGCAGCGGTGACGCCTCTGCTGGGGGCACCCCGCAGCCTCTCGGGATGAAGCGAGACCTAGGGGGTCCTCACCTGTCCCCTGGAGGAGACGGCCTGCAGCCCGCGGATCCGATGGTGCCGCTGGAACCCAGCAGCCGAGCACCAAGCCCAGAGCAAGACGCCCCCAACCCCTGGCGCACAAATGCCGGGGACCGCTGGCTGGCTCTGGCTGGGGGAGGCTTCCGGAAGGACAGGGCTTCAGGGCTGACCCCACAGACAGACGGGGGCGGGGGGCGGGGAGGGGAGTCCCAGGTGGAGAACAGGGCCAGCCCAGCCCGGCCGCTCCAAGGTCTTTGGACAAGGCGGCTGTGACTGCAGCCACCTGGGCTGTCACCGCCTGACCGCTGCCCAGGGCCAGTGCGGGCACTTAAGCTAAATTGGTCAATTACGGGATGTTCAGGTTCCTCCCGGGGCTCCCCGGCCTCCTAGCTCCGGGCAGCAGCAGGAGAGCGCCTGCCGCATCAGTAACCTCGTCACAGCCTGGAGCCCGCACCGGGGCAGCTCTGAACTCCAGGGGTGTATCCTCGGCACACCGGGAGGGTTTACACATGGCCTGGCCCCGGCCCAACTCCCGCTCCCCGGCCCCTGCCCCCTGCCCTGCGCTGGAGGCTCGAGACTCAGGACAGCAGTCAGAGACTCTGCTGAGCCCCCCCCCCAGGGCACAGTCAGGGAAACTGAGGCACACTAGACACCACCGTCGGTCAGATGAGCCCAGAGTGGCGCGGGGAGGCCAGGGCCAGGGTCGGGTCAGCCCAGGAGCCCAGCGAGGGCTTCCCTTTGCCTTCAGAGCTCCGGGTCTCCTGTCTCAGGAACTCGGGGCCGAGGGCCAGCTGAGAGCCTGATGTGACACCTCACGTGGGGGGTCCCCAAGGGCCCCCCAGCATCCTGGTCCCCAGCCCCAAGGTCGGTCCCACCACAGCCCCCAGACTCCAGCTCTGACCCTGGGGGGCGCAGCCACCGCGTCCCCACAAGGACAGCTTGTTCCCCAGCGTTGTCCACTGCTTCCCGGGCCTGGGCTCGGGCCCCCTTGACTGCCAGACCAGGCCTCCACCTTCGCCGGGGACCCCAGGCCCCTCCCTGGCACCCCCACACCCCACGCCAAGGGTCAAGGGTCGGGGTAAGGGACGAGGCCCAGGGGCTGGGGTCCTTGCCCAGCCACATGCTCAGGGAAGGGGGGGACCCCAGCTCAGCCCAGGGCGCAGTGCGACCGCCCCAGGAAGCCCCTCAAAGTCCCCCTGGCCCAGCAGCGCAAGGGGGAACAGGCCACGAGGGGCAGCTGCCCTGTCAGGCTCCAGGCCACCCAGACCCTCCCCATAGCCCCTGCCGGCCTCCAGCCGCCCTCTGCTCAGGGCTGGGGGCCTGACACCAACCAGGACTGCTGTTCCGACCCCAGCCGCCCGGCCCACGGCCCCCCCACCCAGCCGGGTGCCCAGGCCCCATCGGGACGGGGTGCCTCTGCAGCCGCCTCCCCCAGCCGGCCGCCTCCCCAGCCCCAGCCACACAAGCCTCTGGCCTTTGTCCTGGCTGTCCCTGCCACGGGGGGGGAGGTGTCCCCCATCACCTGCAGCCCCCCTCAGAGCCCCCACCTCAGCCGCTCCAACAGGAGGCCCTCACACCTGCCGACCCCCACACCACCTCCGGGCAGGGCAGGGCAGGGCAGGGCCCAGCAGGGGTGCCCCAGGTGCCAGTGGGACTGGCTGGCCGGCTGGGTCCTCCTGAGGAAGAGGCGGTTGAGACTGTTAGGATCGGCCAGAAAGGCTCTGTGTGTGCACACGTGTGTTCATGTGTGTGCCTGTCTGGGCATTTGTGTGCACACATGTGTGCGTGTGTCAGGCGTGAAGACCGCAGAGATGACCGGGGCCCCGCCCTGCCCTGGGGACCCCAAGTGGCCACCCCTGCCCAGCCCCCCAGGTCCCTGAGGAATTTGCTCCCAGGTGGCCCGCCTTGGGGCACGGACGGCCCACAGGCCCCAGGGGCCTCGGTCAAGGGTCTCCGTTCCCAAGGGCCTCCAAGGTGCACAGGGACAGAACAGAGCGAGGCTTCCCACCTCCAGAGAGCACCCCAGAACCAAACACTCACTCACCCCAGGGCCCGAGACGCCAGGGAGCCAGGCTGGGGAGCAGGCCCTGGCCCCAGCAGGCGGGCAGCTTCTGAGATGCTGCCTGAGGGGCGGGGGGGGGGTGCGGGGGGCAGATGGGGCCTGCTGGGCTGGTGCTCGGGGCCCCTGGACTGGAGACTCGGCTGGGTGAGGCACGCAGGTAGCCACCCAGGGCCCCATGCCCGTCACGAAGGCCGGGTCCCGCCCCACGGAAGGGCTCCGTTTCCCCAGCAGCCCCCACGGCCACCCCAGGGAAGCCTCCGTGAGGTCCTGCAGATGAGGTGCCACGCAGGTGCAGAATGGGGGTGCGGGGACATCAGCACCCTGACAGGGTGGCCTAGGGCCCTGACCAGGTCGGAGAGACTCCCCAGGACACGAAAGCCAGAAACCAGGGAGACCCCTGTCCGTCTGGAGACGGGGCTATCAGGCCCTGAGAAGCCACCTCGCTTACCCGGGCCACTCACGCAGGGACACAAGAGCACGTGGGGCCCCAGGGACACGCAGACACGGGGACACACAGCCAACGGTGCCGGGTGGAGCTGCAGGCAGGCCCCGGTGGCAGGGGCAGGGGCACAGTAGCTCAGCCAGAGTGGCTGAGAGGGTGCGAGGGAGCGAGCGGGCGCACGGGCACCCCCACTCTCCCGGCACGGCCGGGGCCAACGTTTCGGAGCAGCTTTCTGCTCCATTTCACGCACGCTCAGCTGCTGAGCCAGACAATCGCTTTGTAACTCTAGGGTGCAATTTCCCCGTCTGGGAGGCGCTGGGGCGCTGCTGCCCTGCACGGCTTGCTCGGGCTGGGGGGCGGGGTGTGCCGGCGAGTCCCGGGTCCCACTGCTTCCTCAGGGCCCGGGTGAATGCAGGCAGGTGGGCCCAGCAGGGCAGGACACGGGGCAGCCCTCTCCTCCCGAATCCGCTCCGCACGCTGGGTGGCTCCAGCCACCGTCCCTGCCTCAGGGTCTTGCTTGGGTCCAACACCCAGACCGGCCCCCACCCTGACCCGGGCGGCCTTCGAACACAGACGCGCCCCCACGACGGACACGCAGCCTCACCCGGCACCCCGAAGACCTGCGTCCGTCCTACAGATGGGCTCGGCATGGTGGACGGGCAGGTGGCCACACGCGCAGGCAGCTGGGACGGAGGACCAGGACTCTGTGTCCCGAAAAGGGACAGCACGCGGCCCCCAGGAAGGCACACCTCTTGGGGTCCCCGCCCCAATGGCATCTTCCTTCCAGAGAGACTGGGCACGGGGGGGGGGGGGGGGGAGCAAGAGCCAAAGGGGCCTGACTGGCAGCGGGCGGAGGGAAGGCCGACGGAGCCCCAGCTGGAGCTGCAGCTCGGAAAGGTAAATGCTGCAGGCCGGCGAGGCCGGAGAGGGGCGCCCTCCCCCACCCTTCCTCTGCACCCCTGAAATCAACCTGCTTGACCAGCATCGGGAGGAAGGTCTGGAAGGTGATCCCCCCCCAACCCCCACCCCATGCCTGGCCCCACCACTGTCCAGCTCCTGTGGAAACAGGCCCATTAATGGGCCACCTCAGGCCCTGGCTACAAAAGGCAGCTACCAGCAACGAACTTGGAGCCAGTGGGGAAGGGAAGGAGGGCAGGTCCTGGCTTGTGAAGCCTCAGCCGGAGCCAGCTTGGTGGTCTCTGCTGTGTCCCCCGGAGGGCTGCGGAGCCAGGCCTGGTGGCTGGGAGGGGTCCTCTGCCCGAGAAGATGGGCCTTGCCCGCCCCAGGACACACGGCCCCGTGTGGGAGGCAACCCCGAAGCCCACGAACAGGACACTCACAGGAAGCTTGCAGCGGCTCTTCGCAGGCCTTCACGGCTTTCCCCCTAACCCCCCGCCCGCCACCTTCTGCGTAGCCAAGGCCTGCCCCGGCTCACTCACCTCGGCCCCTCTGCTGGTGCTGGGGGCCCAGGCACACACACCCTGCCCCACCTGGGCAGGGCCCCCCCACCCCCCAGAGCACCCATTCCCTGCCTGCACGGTAATTTCACAACTACCCGGCCCCCGGCCTCCTTCCCCAGGAGAAATCGTGAAGACCACCGCCCGAAACCACCCCTGAGCCTGAGGCGGTGGGGGGGCCCGAGGGAGAGCAGGCAGAGGGCCTCCTGGAGGAGGTGCAGCTCCCGTAGGCCCTGAAGGACAGGAACAGCTGGAAGAGCGGGTAGAACCGTCTAGCCCTGGCTCCGGGCCCCGGCCCTCCCTCCCGACCCGTCCTCGGGGCCCCCGGCTCGGCCCCCCGGGCCTGGGCACAGGGGGTCAGGGCTGCACGCTGGGCCCAGGGATGACCGCCGGCCCCAGGGAAGGATGCAGGCTGGCGAGGCCACGGCCACACGTGAGAGCTGTTTTTCTCGCCCTGACACTTCCCCGTCAGCAAACAGAGCCCCCTCCGGAGTTTAGCAAAACAAACGCCCCAACCGTCGGCGGCGGTGCCCGGGCGAGACAGAGCTGCCTGGGCAGGCGGACTCCCCAGTCATGTGACCCTGTTATTTCGGGAGGCCCCAGAACACGCTCTATTTTGGGTCCCGAAGGCTCTGAGGTTCCCAGAAGCCCCTCGCCAGGGCTCCAAGCTCGACCGGGTCCCAAAGAGCCCCCCGGGGAATGGTCAGTGGGCCTAACACTCCACCGCTGGCCTCCCACCCCTAACAGGACAAGTGGGTCACCAGCTGCCAAGGGGTCCGGTGCGGCCTGAGACCTCCAATCACGCTGCACAGGCTGCGCCGGCCAGGCCTGCCATCCGGGCGGATGCCAGCACAGGCCTCGCCCGCGGAAGGGGGTGGGAGCACTGGCTGGCCCAGGCAGCAGGGGCAGGAAGGAGGGGCTGCCTCGGGCAAGTCACTGGGCCCATCCCTGCCCCCTTGGGGTGGGGGTGGGCTCGGCCGGCCGCAGCTGGAAGGCTCTGGGCGGTGAGGGTGAGTGTCCACCAAGCCCCACGGGGCCCGCCGAGCCCCAGGGCGCTGGAGGAGGAAACTCTCTCCGCCCGAGGCCCTGAAGGCGGCCGGACGACTCCCAGGAGCTGCATGGCCTCCCCAGCAGCTCCCGGGCAAGGCAGGCCTCCTACACTCGCCCCCCGGGGGGGATTAGGCTGTGTAGACAAAAGAGCTTAGGCAAGTGGCCGCTTAAATGGACCTTCAACTCCACTGGACTTCAGAGCTGGTCACAAGCTTAGAGAAAAATAAAATGTAATCAGAGCCCCGGTCTCTCAGCTCAGGCCCGGGCTGTGCGGGCTGCCTGGGAGGCCACTGCAGCAGCAGGGAGCAGCCTCCAGCCTCCTTGGGGTGGCGGGGGCACCCCCCCATGTTCCTGGGGCAGTGGCTCGTAGGCACCCCCTCTCCTGCAATGGGGACTCTGGCACACCCGCCTGCAACCTGGGCCCCACGTGTGCCAAGTCCGGGGACGTCAGGGGCAGCGACCTGTCCCGCTCCCAAGTACCCAGCAGGGCCCCGCCACGTGGGGGGTGGGAGGGCATGATGGAGCTGAGCCTTCTGGTTCCAGGAGGGATCCCCTGGGAGAGCCGGGCTTCTCCTGCCCGTGGGTGTGTGCGTGGCTGTGCACGCAAAGCTTTAATGGGGGACAGGAGGTAGCGGCCCACACAGGAGCCTGCCAGCCCCACCGCGCCAGGCCAGGCACCAAGTCACGAACAACTCGGCTTTCTTCCCAGCTCCGCGGGTGGGGGTCTGCATCCCAAGCCCCCCACTTGGTAGCCTGTGGCCTCAGCCTTCCCAGGCCACTTCTCGTACCTGTGAACTGGGCTTGAGTGCCCACCTCCGGGGTGCTCAGGGGAAGGCCAGCTGCCTCAGGCGAGGGCTTCACCACACAGAGTCAGGCAGGGAGTCTTGGATCTCACAAACTTGGAACCCTACCCCCAGTCACCCCGAGGCAAGCCCTGTGCCCATGCCCAGTGCTCAGACCCTCGCCCTGCCACCCTGGGGGCCAGCTCCGAATCTCACCAAGGTCCCTGCGGCCGTTCTGACCGCCAACCGAGTGGCAGGGCTGCACCCCAGGCTGCAGAGGGGTGGGCAAACAGGAGTGGGGCCTGGCCATGGGGTTTCGTTGGGAATCAGCTGTTTTAATTTCCATTCAGGACAAATCCTTCACCCAGCCCGACAGCCTGGCTGCTGTCCCCGCCACCGAATTAATATCCTTCCCGGCACTCATTTATAAAGTCTCCCCACCGCCTCCCCCTTCCCTGCCTCTCACCAGCTCCCAAACCCTGGGGAGGGCAACCGCGGGGGCGCCTGGCCATGCCCCCTCCTCCTCCCAGGTGGGTCCCGGCCTGGAGTTGGAGGGCAGTCTGCGGTTAAGAAGCCACCGAGCAGGACGGCAGTGAGAGGACAGGAAAACTGACCCTCTGTGCCTCTGGGGAGTCCTCGCCCCGAGTGTAGGGCCGGCCCCGGAGAAGGCCCCGAGGAACACCCCGAGTGCGCCAGAGTGAGGGGCCCCAATTCTGGGAGAGGGCATTCCCAGGTTTGACGTTCCCGGTCATCCGACCCCTCGGTGACCCTGCCCACGGCGCCGGACTGCTCTAGGGGACGAGGGTCTCGTGTGCCCCGGCCGGCGGCCTGCTGGACTCCGCGGCCCGGGCGTGGGCGCGGAAGCCGTCCTGGTGCCAGGGCGGCCGGAGGCTGCGGGCGCACAAGTTGCTCCGCCCGGCCGGCCGGATACCTGCGCCGCCGGCTGGAGCGAGGCGCCGGAGCCGCGGGGCGCTGCCAGGCCGGGGCGCACAGACCCCGTCCCGGCCGACCTGCCGCGGCCCGCCGCCCTCCCGCTCCGCGACCCAGTCTGCGGCCCGGCGCGGGCTGGAGGCGCCCGCCGCCCTGGCCCCCTCCCCGCCCGACGCGCGCGGGGAAAAGTTGCCCGGCCCCCGGCCCCGGGCCCGACGCCCCAACTCCGCGGAGGCCGGGCGGGGGGCGCCCCGCGCGCGCCGAGAACGCGCCCCCGCCCGCCGCCCGCCGGCCCGTGAGCACTCACCGAGCGGCAGGAAATGTTTGGTGTCCATGTCGGCGGCCGCGGCGGGCAGCGGCGAGCGCGGCGGCCCCCGGCGCGGCCGGCCGGGCCCGGGCGGCGGGAGCCGGCGGCGGCGGGGCGGCGGCGGCGCGCGGAGGCCGCGGCGCGGCGAGTTGTTGCAAAAGTCGCCCAACAATGTAAACTACTTGTGCTGCGCGCCGCCGCCGCGCGCCTGCGCCCGCGCCCCCGCCGCGCGCGCCCGCGCCCCGCTCCGACCGCTGCGGCGCCAGCGGGGGGGCGGCGGGGGGCCCGCGACGGGCGCGAACTCGGCGCAGCGCCGCCGCCCCGCCCGGCGCTCCCGCCCCGCCCGCGCGCGCCCCCCACCGCCTCCCCCGCGCGCGCGCGCGCCCGCGGCCCTCCCGCCGGCCCGCCTGGCCGCCGAGTTGCGAGCGAGCCAGCGCGTTGCAAACTTGCAAGTTTGCCTCCGCCAGGGGTTCCCAGGAGCCGCGCGGGGGCGGCGGGGCGGGGGCAGGGCGCAGGCGGGAGCAGAATTCCCTCCCCGGCCTGCCAAAAAAAAAAAAAAAAAAAAAAAAAAAAAAGCCACTCGGGCGGAGGAGGAGAAGAGAAAGGCTAGGGAGCCCAGCGCG
>PVKU01005536.1:0-121501 GCA_004027475.1 Anoura caudifer | reverse complement strand
TGCATGGCTAAAGAAAACAGTATTAAAATAAAAAGAGAACCAACTATATGGGAAAACATATTTGCCAATGATACCTCAGACAAGGGTTTAATCTCCAAAATATATAAAGAACTTACACAACTCCACTCTAAGAAGACAAGCAACCCAATTAAAAAATGGGCAAAGGACTTGAACAGACACCTATCCAAGGAGGACATACAGAAGATCCAGAGACACATGAAAAGATGCTCAGTATCACTAGCTATCAGGGAGATGCAAATTTCTAAGAAAACTAAAGATGGACCTACCTTTTGACCCAGCAAGTCCACTGCTAGGATTACATCCTAAGAACCCTGAAACACCAATCCAAAAGAACCTATGCACCCCAATGTTCATAGCAGCACAATTTACCATAGCCAAGTGCTGGAAGCAACCTAGGTGCCCATCAGTAAATGAATGGATCAAAAAACTATGGTACATTTACACAATGGAATTCTTCTATGCAGCAAAAAGAAAGAAGGAGCTCCTACCCTTCGCAACAGCATGGATGGAACTGGAGAGCATCATGCTAAGCGAAATAAGTCAGGTGGTGAAAGACAAATACCATATGGTCTCACCTTTAACAGGAACCTAAACAACAAAACAAACAAACAAGCAAAATATAACCAAAGACACTGAAATAGAGAACAGGCTGACAGCGACCAGAGAGGAGAGGGGAGGGAATTTCAGGGGAAAGGGGGAAGGGTTTACAGGAACAAATACAAAGGACACATGGACAAAAACTAGGGAGGGTGGAAATGGGAGGGAGGTGGGTAGGGCTGGGGCGGTGGGCTGGGATGGTAGTAAAAGACAGAAAACTGTACTTGAACAACAATTAAAATAAAATTTTTTTATAAGTTACTTTTACTTTTTGATAAAGTCTATTTTCCTCAAGACTCTTATTTTTGCAAATCTCACCTACCATTCTCTACACACAATAACAACCATGAAGAAAAAAGAAGAAAAAAAAACAGTCCTTGGCAGATGGACGCCCTGAATACTAAGCTGGAGCCATTTCCATGGCCCAACCCGGGAAGTGTGAGCCAGAGCCCTACCTGCATCAGACTGCACAGGATAGAACAGCAGCTCACAAGTCACAAACCTCACCGCCTCATGCCACCCTAACCATCCGCACCTGTGAAGCCCACACTCTTCCAGGTGCTGGGGCATTCATCTTTGCCAAAGCCTTCCTCTTACCGCTTTTACACCAGGTCTTTAGGAGACAGTGACACTGGGTGATAGATGTGCCTATCAACTCTTCATATTTACCAGGTTTTAGTTATAAAAAGACAGATTCCCTTGGCATCCTCTTACTCTTTTGTCTGCAGAGCCTTTTGGGCTCCCAATCCATCATTACTGGCACAGGCCCACCCCGTGTCATTACTCAATGGAAGGTGCCGTGTATTCACATTGTTGAAGTCAGGGATGGTGTGACCACCACACAGTAGTAAACTGGAGGTGCCAAGTTTCACTCAAAAGGCGTGAAAGATGCTATGATTTACAGCAGTCCTAATGAGCTGGGGAATTCTGGACCTGGAAGCACCTGCTGCTTTGGCAGCCTCTGCCAACTCCACTGCCATGTCCCACGATGTTCACAGGACCCCCTCTGACTTAGGAGAATTTATCATGAAACCACATTGAAAACCTCATTCTGCCACCCACCATCATTAAAAAGGAAAGTCCATTTGAAGAAATGAGAGAAAGTGTCCTATTTTTGCAATTTTTCTTTCTTCTGTGACTACTCTCAAAAGAAAAGAGATTCCAAACTAACTCTAAAGTGAATTAAAAGCAGGAGGTAATTTTATCTATTCACTATTTATACCCTATACTCTTATACAAAAGGTTTAGAACAGAAGCCCAGAAGGCTACAGGAGTGAAAAAAAAAAAAAAAATCCCAGTGATTCCCAAACTAGGCTGACCTGCTCGCACTACTTGACCTCTCCATGCTTCACTTCAGCACTCAAACACTCAGTCTTATAATGCGAAGGATCGCAGAAGCCAGGCTGACCAAAACAACACTTAGTTCCTTTAGGTTCTGCCACCCATCCATTCCCTTCTCTCCCCACCCATCTTGCTACTCAACTAATCTGCTAACTCTAGGCATAAATCATTCACTCCATCCAAACTCTTCTCCCACACAAACTATGTTCATTCAAATCCCAGTCATATCTTGTTCCTCTATTGAAACAAAGCCATACTATTTTCAGAAACTGAGATCAAATCCAGTGCTTTCTCCACCAACTTTTCCCGTTAGTAGAGGTCACCTCAATGACCTCTCCTTTGTTTGATTGATATGACATTTTGTAGTTGGTACAATAGCACAAAATGGTTCTACTATACAAATTCTCCCTCTTCTAACAGTCCCATGAAAGATTTATACAAGATGCATGGGTACCCCACCCTCTGGTTTTAACCTCCCTGCCCAGTGGCAGCCATTTCAATATAGAACAGAAACACCCTGTTGTTTAACGCTATGATCCACTTTATGATAATTCAAGAAAGCCCAGGTACAAAACTAAAAGTAAAGGAAACATCTTACAGATACATCATCTGCTGCTGCTCACACCTGCGTGCAAGTGCACATCAACTTATACACACACGTGCTTCTAGCACCCCTTCTAAGTTCATCATTTTTCCCACACGTGTTCAGTTGTGCAACAGGTTATTTCTCTCACTTCCATGTACTGCTGGAAGATAAAAATCTACTGTTATGATCCTGCGTCTCCCTACCTAGATCTTGATTAAAATTACATTCTTCAGAAACAGTTGTAGGGACAACCCTATACACTGATCACAGAACTATCCTAAGTAACTGCCTCTTTTCTAGCCCGTACTCAAGGAATCCCAGTATAGTATCCTTTGTGACTCCATAATTTCTAGAAAAGCTGCAGACTCCTTTAGAACTCTGGCTGATCTACATCCAACCACATCACTGTGTGGCAAAAAGTTGGTCCTCGCATTTCTAACTCATAAAGACAAAACATAGCCTTATATATTAGTGTGCTCACATTGTAATTTTGGGAACTCTGGTTCTGACCAGATTGAAAGCACTTTCAGTTCACTTATACATAGATACAGAATACTCAGAGGAGGTTTTTTGTTTTTTTTGTTTTTTTTTTTTTGCTACTATCACACAATTTAGTCCTTGATTATAAAGTATCATATTTTTTCCAGTTATTTTATTTATATCTGTCTTGTCTGAAAGTCCTCCAAGAAAAGAGCAGGATTTTTACTTCTTTTCTATCTTCCTTAGCATCTTGGTAATTTGATTCCATACTGACATGTAAACAGTAGTGTGCTCTCCAGTTTAGAAAATACGAGGAGAGAAAAGTTTGACTAGGAATTGACAAACGTTTTCAGTAAAGAGTGAAATATTTAATATTTTAAGCTCCGTGGTCCATATAGCTTCTGTTAAAACTACTTAACTCTGCCAGCAGCCATAAGTACTGCATAAACAAATGAGTGTGGCTGTACTCCAAAGCAACTTTATTTACAAAAGCAAAAGGCAGCTGGACTAGGCCTGCAGGAAGCTTTTGACTGCTCATTAAAGTGAAATTGAGTGGTAAGATACAAACACCTAGGTGAAGATCTCTGTCAAATTAAATGGTATACTGCCCTCCTAGGGCTCACTTCAAAGATGTTTGTGTCCCCTCACTTCCCACCTTATCCCTGAGTGTTTTATTCCAGAAATAATCAGCTCAGCTCACATAGACTACTATGTATTAATACCAACAATTTTCAGTTGTTAGTATGTTTTATCTGAGCCTAAAGAAGTTTAATCCTAAACAAATGTCTATTCCTTAAAGATTAACGTTTGAGTATTTGGCCCTGGCTGGTGTAGCTCTGTGGATTGAGCACAGGCCTGTGAACCAAAGCATTGCTGGTTTGATTCCCAGGCAGGGCACATGACTGGGTTGCAGGCCAGGTCCCCAGTACGGGGTGTGCTAGAGGCGACCATATTTTGATGTTTCACTCCCTCTCTTTCTCCCTCCCTTCCCCATCTCTCTAAAAATAAATAAATAAAATCTTTAAAAAAAACAAAAGACATTTGAGTCTTTGGCTGACCCACTGATTTCTGATGGTTAAAATGCATTACTCCAGAATGTATATCGACGAATATCTTCCCCCTCCTTGCCAGTTCCTCATTACTTCTCAAGTGCTTATAGTAAATATGATTTATGCAAAAATAATTATTCTTTTTCATTGTCAATTTCAAAATGGAAATTCTATAAAGCAAGATGAACTGACACACCAAATATTTCCACAGTGAAAATATCCTATGTAATAAAAATTAGGATAACATATCCAAATTACAAACAGTTTAACTTTCTGCCTAAAGTAATACAATATTGAGTTTCACAGAATTCCTCCTGAGGCAAGAATAAAGTTCTTTACATAGTTCAATTACAATGTTGGAAGTACCATCAGTTAGGAAATCGTGCAACACACCATCTGCTTTCTCATTATAGTAGTATGTTTTTTTAAGGACATTTTAAGAATTGTGTTTCATAGAGATTACTAGGAGAACTGCCGTGAATGAATGGCAGGTTTCAGCAGCACTGTCGGAAACCCAAGGCTGAATCTAGCAGGGATGTACTTGAATATGTGGAAGGGCCAAGCACTGCTGGAATTAAAACAGCAACAGCATTCTATTTCGTATTTAGGAAGTCACACCTAAGTGAGATAAAGTGCTTTAGATCTGTGCCTAACTCATACTCAGCCTGAATGTATTTCTAACTAAATAAAATACCAGTATATTTTTAATGAATGCTGTGTAATTTTTAATGAATTTTGTGTAATTTTAGAGAAAAGTATTTTTCTCTAAAAAAAGAGGAATATTAGAACAAGAATTAAATTTCTTCCTGTAACAAGCCCCTGTTTCCTCACCAACTCAAGGTCCTGCTCCGTGTGTGAGATCTGCATCCACTCCTCTCAGGCCACCACCCCTTTCTCTGCCACTTCCCCCCACCACATCCTCCAAACCTGCTCTCTGTCCTCCGGACAGTCTTCCCTCTTCCTGGCACACGAGACTTCTCACCCTCCTCCCTCACGGGGAACACTGGTCTGGACTCCCTCACCTTTAAACTCCCCGTGAAACCTGCACCAGGCACTGGCTCTCTTCCTCAGCTCCTGCTTCTCTGCCACAGCCCTGCCTGGGGAAAATTCAAAATCATGCAGCCTTGCCTTTTGTGGATTCTTGCCATCTAACTTAGGTTAGGCTTGTTGACCTTTGCACAGATGCCTCTTTAACACACATCCTCGCAATAGTCAATCCAGAGTTAACCTCTTTGATCCCTGCCTCCACTTCTTCTCACCACCTGCCCAGCTTCTAACCCCTGACTTCCCCTACCCTGTGAAGAAAGATGCACCCAAGTATTTTTCCTCACATTTACTAGTTTCCACAGCTCCGTTGTTGCCTTTGCCTCCAGCTTAAGAGGAATATCTGAACACCCCCTAAAACAAAAGTCTTTCTCCAACACCCTGTATAGCCTTTACATTTACTATGTGTTTGGACCTTTCCACTAACTTCTTCCCTCTGGCTTTCGATGTTTTGCTAAGTCTACTACCCCTGAAAGAATCAGCCCTTCTTCTCAAGTCCCACCCCCTTAATGAATAATTTTTTTCTACCACCTTCAGCTTCTACTCCCTTCCCTTCCTACTGATTAACGCATACTCTTTCAGATATGGGCAGCTGATGTATGGCTTTCATTTCTGTAAAAACTCCCCACTTGGAAAGCAGTAATATCTTAGTTTTCCCAAGTTCACTTGTTGTCCTCGGTCCTCATCATCTTCTTTGACCTCTCTGGAGCATTGGATACTGAGGATAACAACATCCATCCCTATAACACTCACTCACTGATGTCACACTATGTGCTCTCTGTTTGATGGTATTGCGGCCTGTTCAGTCCTCTAACCCTGGCTGTCTACTTTCTCTATCTCTGTGTTTACAGAAGTCATAGCTGGAAGCATTGTTTAATGTTTTTTCTCTGTCCATGCCCAAGGTCACCAGCACCCTACAGATTCACCTAAATTCAAATGCTATATTTCTATTTACAACGCATTTGCACTTGGTGGTCCCATCATCATCTCAGACTCAGCATGCCTCAAAATTAAACATTAATCTTTATCATCAATCTATCCGCAAAACTATATGGCCATTTGCCTTCCTGTTTAGGAACTTTGACATTATCTAGCTTCTTCTCTCCTTCACTGAATCTATATTAAATCCTGATTTTTTCTCTAAGAAGTCTGCCTTCCTTCCTGTTCTCCTTGCCATAAGTCTTGCCCAGTACTCTGCACTCCAATCAATGTTGCTATGACAACCACCTCAATTTTTACCACCTTCTAATTACACACTATTACAAATTAGTATTTTTAAATAATGCTAATCCACTACAAACAACTAAATGTAGGATTTAGAGTATTTTACATAAACAGTTGATTTTTCTTACAAAACAAGGAGTCCAGAAGTAGACAGCAATTTAGTGGTGCCGAAGACAACACCTCTTAGCCTTTTGCTCCTAGTAGCAAAGTTTGCACCTCCTTCAAGGAAAGGGGGAGAGAAGTGAGTTCCAACATTTTATCAAGTGAACAAAAATGCTTCCAGAAAGGCCAACAGCAGTTGCAGCTTGGCCACAATGAGATCACAGAGTTGGTCCATCTGCAAAGGAGGCTGGGAAAGGAGGGAATAGAATTGTGAGTGGATTATACCAATCATTATCCATCACCTGGAAACAGGTGCAAAATCGAGGTCCACTTATCAAGAAAGAAGGGGGAATACCCAAATTAATGTTTTAACCCTCCTGAAGCTGGTCCTCTGGTCAGCAAGGTCCCTCCTCTCACTGCCCCAAACATATTCCATGGTCACCTTCATCTTTTTACCTTTGCTCTCTTTACCTAGAACATTCCCCCACCACCACCACCACCACCAAGTCTTGCCAAATCCTATTCATCCTTCAAAGCTCTGCTCATATTCTTTTTACCCATAACACATTACAGTCCATAAAAGTGTCTTCCTTGACTCCATTCATTCATTTATCTACATTCAGTATTCACTTATATTTAATTCCTGCCTACAGTGAGTACTACATAGTGGAACATTTAATGACTTGATTCCATTGCCCTATGAATACTACAGGACAAGAAAAGGGTGACAAGCTAATTATAAGGACTGTTTAAAAACCTGATCAGTAGGGGTATGGGAATTGTGTCTTTTGCATAAGTTGTGACAAGTCTGAAATCTTCTTAGTTTTTCTGACTTGGTTTCATTGCCCTATAAACACTATAACCTACATGAAGACATGAACTGTGCTCTGATTTCTTTTGTATGCCCAGTTCCCTGCAGAACACTGAAAACATAATACGTGCTTAGTAACTGACTGACTGAAAAATCTTAAAATTGCTTAGAAAGAACAATACATGAATTACAAATTTAAAAAAACTGTGTTGGAAAACAGTACATTATCTACATATTTTGGTGAAAATATACTCCACAAGACAAGAAAATAATGATGATTATATTTGCACTTCAGTGGTGAATGGAGCAAAATATAATCCGTTTCCTTTGAGAATGCTAAAAAGACCAATAGGACTAAGGAAAATTCAAAATTGTCAAGTAGAGAAGCAGTTTGCAGACATTTCAAATCAGAGGGTTAGTCTCCTAAGCCCTCCTCTGAAATACTAGGCAGAGAAAGGTCAAGTGACTTATTTTGGAGAGATGCTGATCTATGTGGGGATTAAGAGATCTCACCCAGCACCGCTGTCAGCCACAGAGCAGCTTTAGAAGTGTGCTAAGAAGATTTCAAACTGGGCACAACTTATGCAAGAGATGCAATTCCCATAACCCCCCACTGATCAGGTTTTTAAACAGTCCTTATAATTAGCTTGTTGCCCTTTCCTTGTCCTATTTACCAAGTCAATAACCAAAATGTACAGGAACATGTTTCACCGTCCATCAAGGAGTCAGCAAAATTGAGAGCTGCACCACGTTTGTCTCATTCCACTTGGCCCTGCATAAGGACAGCCTTTAAGAAGTGGGGAAAAGAAAGTCGTTCACAGGAAGGTTCACAAACCTCCTCAGGACCTCCCCAGAAGCCAAAATTCCACACCCCGGGAAGCAGTAGTTTGGATGCACCGTAGCATTGCAGGTACTAGGTTTCTCTCTGCCTCTCCTTTCTCCACCAGGACAAAGAAGACCCAATGACAGGCCTTGGGGCAAAGCTGAAAAGAGGCCTCCTTTCCCTACCTTCATTGCCCTCAATACCACATGATAGCATTTTAAAGGTTGCATTCTCACAGAGAGCGAAAGCTGCAAATATTATCTCCCATGAAATAATTACTGAAAGGAACCTCTATGCTGATTCTCCAAAAAGCCCGAAAGCCAATTTTTCAAACAAGCCAATGCTCACCTTATAAAAATCATATCCTGTTTTGCCTATATTTTCCTCTACATTCCTCAGCTAGCTCTCTATGCTGGGAATATCAGCATGTTTTGTGTTTTCTATCACAAAATAGGATTCAAAAAAGGAAGTACATCTGAAAGAAATATTAATGCAAATATTACCCTTGGATTTGGGTACTGAGTACTATTTAGGACACAGTGTATTTCCCTATTTAGGACACACTGTCCATTTCTGTTCTGTTCCCTCTTCCTACCTCCATTTGCTCCCATGAGAAGTAATTATGTACGAATTCCACAAGGAGTTTGGTAAAAAATATGTTACTAACCACAGGGACAAGATTTCAACATAACATCAAGAAGGCTCTTAAAAAGTTTATAGGACTTTTTTAATAGATTATTTGGTAGCAAATAATCCATGCCGCTTAGTATAAAGTATAGATAGATTGCTCATTAGCACTTAGAATAGATTTTCTATGCCAAGTCCAAAAACAAACAAACAAATAAACTACACGCAGATCCCAAAACATTCATGCCAATAATTACTCTTCTTGAGAGCAGGGAGCTATGCCTCTACTTCTCCATTCAATTGCACCTCCCCCCTTAGTCCTCCTGCATCCTGACATGGTTACCCACCGATAAATGGACAAAAAAATCTGGCGAAATGAAGCACACAGGGTTTTAAAAAAAATTCATTCGATTACCACCCTAATATAAGGGCTATTTATGTTTTAAAACAGCAATACTGTACTGGGTAATAATATCTTTTTCATATTTAAATATCAGCTTAATATGTAACTTGACAATTTACTATCTTATGGCTCTGCTTCTTGTATTTGTGAAAAAACATAAGAAAAATTGAGTGAATTCAAAATTAATCTATGCATCTCCGTTTTTCTTTAATGAAAGGATCAGGCCATGTTTTCTCTTTTTGTTCCATTTTGTACTTAACAAAAGTATTTCCTTGCCTCACTGCTTTTATAAACTACAGATCTCTGTGCAAACATGGCCTTAATTAAAACTGAAGAATGATTTTTGTGTTAAGCTTTTCAAAAGAAAAAGCTGATCCATAATAGAATAATTGTTTTTGTTTACATAGCACAGATGAGTAGAAATCTTAAAAATTCTTAAATAGCAACATAACCTTAACCTTGAATTGTGGCTGCTGTGGGACCAAGCCTAAGAGAGCTCAGATAGAAATCAAATGTTATTTACTGCACATTCTTTCAAGAACTTTTACTACAAAATAATACTGAAAAATGCACTAGTAATAAATAAAATCTGTTCCCAGCTACAAAACCAAAACCAGAGGACTGGACTCAAAATGATGCACATATTTATATATATGGACCACTCCCCAAAAGAAATTAAAATGCTAACCCTCATTTTTTAAGAGCATTGTAGGCACAAAGCAATCCCATAGACTCACAATAAGGCAAAAAAAAAAAAAAAGGCTGCAAGTCAGGGCGGTAAAGGTTATAAAGACAAATGAGCCTGGCTGGAGAGAATGGACAAAATCTGCATTGAATATTCAAAAACATACAACAGAGTAAATACACACTTCCCTTCAAGACATTTCCTCTTAAGTTTTCTCTTGCTAGAACACAAGGCCGATATTGAAAAAGTTCAATAAAAGCAGGAAATAAAAATTTATGTATACACACACACACATTTTAGGTATTTTATTTAAATGTAAGGTTTTGAGCATGGTTCCACTAATTTGAATTCTCCACTTAATCTTTCCTGAATAATGATATATTTCAGTTTCTTTAAAATGCATCAATAACTTAAAAGATGATGCAATGCAATCTACGTAAGAGATCTTTTCTATTATTTTTCCCTAAATCTTTAATAGCTGCCCTGTTCTCACCTAATCAATAATTCTCTTATTGTGTCTTTTCAAAGCTTTAAATTTATTTTTCAAAGAAACAATAACTTTATATTTACACTCACACATCATAGGATTGTATAATATTTAATTATGTAATTGTAATTACAAATAGAAATGGAATAAACATGTTTTGGGGAAAATCTCAAGTGACTAAGTGTTCAACTCAAGTGACGGGACAGCATATTTTAATGGAAATTGCTACTCTTGGATTTTAGGAAAGGAATGTTGAGTGTCAGTGAAGTGGATGTTGATTAAGAAAGTTTCTTCTATAATCTCTAAAGCAGTGTTTTCCAAAGTACATCCTAAGGAAAACTAATTTCAACGGTGCAATGAAAGAAAGGACACTGCGGTCAACTAAGTTTGGGAACGCAGGGTCTGCAGCTGAGAAGGTAGTTTTACTGCAGGACACTGACCTCCAAATACCTAACGTGCATTTTTCAATTCCGGGATGGCATTACAGAATGTAGGGCTCTCCCAATGCACTTGATCAAGGACTTTGTTTTCCTCAAGAATCTCTCAGCACTGGGATTCCTAGGTATGCCCTGGTGCTTAGGCCATTTCCTCCTCTCCCAATTCCATTACAGCTTGTACAGTTTACTTTTTCAAACTTGAGTATGGACAGTACCATATTGTGTGCACCCTAGTTAATTCAAGTTTTAACTCTAGGGCAGCAGCTTGACCTACACCAGATTGCACTCAGCCCCTATCTTATCAGAAAGGCAGCACTCCAGAAGTGACCACTGTAAGTACTTCTACTCTCTGTATTAAAACCTAAGACTTTGATTGTCAAGATAATAAATGTTACCCATGTATTTTAATTGCTGAAACTAGTGGCTTATTGCACAAAGAATCTAGAACTGTACTCTCTCATAAGTAGAATTAAAAATAGTCAAGAATATGCAAAGTAGCAAAATATTTTAGAGATACTCTCCAGTAGGGTCCGGTCTGGCTAGTTAGTACCTAAATGGGAGATACTTTCCACTCTAGTATGAAGAGTATACTAACATCCAAAGAGGCTCTGCCCGTGGAGATAGACCTGAGGTCTGAGCTCTAAATGGCCCTGCATCCACCTATTGGTTTACAAAGACTTGGGATTGCCTGCTAGTTGTAATAAAGGTAATGGAATTCAGTCTCTCAACATTGTTGTCTGCCCCGAGGAAATGTCTGCAAGGTAGTGAATGGGGAATTTCATAACAAGTCATAAAGCAAGTTGTACAAATTGCGTTTATTTCTTTGTTTGTTCGTTCATTTTGCTTAATTGCTTGCTTGTGAATAAGAGTTTACTTAAATATTTCCATGTATAATAGTATTTAGTTTTAGAGTTGTTTTATTATAGTAGCAACATTTTTGGATAATGGATAATATTCACTCACCTCAAGTCTCTTTTGAATTGTGCACCAACGGGGAAGAAGCAAAACAAACAAAATAAAGCAGAACAAAAACAAAAACAACTAAGGGCTATGCATGACCAAAAGCTTAAGTCAATTCTCAAAACCTTTCTTTAAAGTAGAAGAAGAAATTATCTACCAATCTATGGCATAGGGAGAGGCCCAAAAGTCTCACTTGCCCTCAGCAGACTCTTTGATCTGCTTCCAGATAGAGGGCTAGAATAATCCCCTCTTACCTACCTGGATTTTACCAATAATGTATTTGAAAATGCACTTATGTTAGCTGACAGGGAAAGATGCTTCCTGGGAATTTTTCTAGCTTTCATCTCGTTATAGACTTATCTAAAATAAGATAAATATTTTCTTGGGAAGCCTCTTCTGAACAAATAGGATAAAATATTAATCCAACAGTGGGAAAGCAGGGTATTTCCTGGTCTTAGATACTCTGGCAAATGGCAAGATGGGTCAAGGGAAGGCCAGCATCAGGAGAGATTTGACCTAACCGTGTGCTGAAAGCTGTGGATTGAATGGTAAGAGGGAGGTGTCAGGAGGAGCAAATCTAGCATCATCAGACATGGGGAGAATTCATTTGATGATGTTTGCCTCAAACAACCATTGCTATAGTAGCTGATAAATGGTGACTTTTATTCAATCATTCCTGCTACATTTATTTGTTGGAATTCTACTGTAAGAATTAATTTTCTCTCCTTTCTTCCTTTCTTTAATGAGTATAGGCTCATAGATTCATATTTTATTCTATCATTACCACTTATTTTTATGTTCAAATTGCTCCATATTCAGCTGGTGGGAGTTACCCATTCAAGCTGGCTCCTGTGTCCTTTGGACGTCTCAGTCATTCTTAGCTTACTTCCTTACCTTCAGGTGAAATAAGCTGTTCCAAGCTATCTTGTTCTTTTCCTGCCCCAGCAAGGAAGAAGATTTTGTTGATTTTAATTAAAGAATGGTATTAGGGAAACAAGATATGATACTATTTGTGTTCAATGCTACCAAGTCATCATTCCTTCTTTAACCCTTCAGGTGACAGAGCTAAGCAGACGGATGAGTGGGTGAGTCAACAGACGACGCACAGATAGATAGATAAGCAGCTTTATCTGTACAGATATAAACACCACGTGCGTACTGGCATCTCCAATCCTAACCCAACACTGCACAGGTTCGTGCTAGGCTTTGACCTTTCTATATGTGCAATCCCCTTCCACAATGCAAAACTTGACCTCCATTATCCATAATAGATCCATTAGTTTTCAGTCTCAAAGTATCTCCCCATAAGATAGTTATTAGTTCTGAGGAAGAATAAATTTACACTTCAGAAATGTTACAAACAGCACATGAACTAAGTGACCACAAATAATGTCACAAGTAGATATCATGGGCTCTTGATACGAGACATTAAAAAGGACACAACATCATTTCTGTGGTATTCCTGCCAAAAATATATAATCTTGATCTAATCATTAGGAAACATCAGACAAACCCAAAATAACTGGCCTGTACACTTCAAAAATGTCAAGGTCATGAAAAACAAAGAAACACTGAAGAACTCCAAATTAAAAAACTAAAAAAATGAGAGCATAAAGTAACTTGCAATCTTGGATTGAATTACTAAACCACAAAAATTTTTCTTTCCCCTTTCACTATAAAGAACATTAGTAGGACAATTTGCAAAATTTTACTGTAATCTATAGGTTTGATGATAGTATTATTAATATGAATTTTCTAATTTTGATTATTGTATTGTGGTTATACAAGTGAATATCCTCTTTTTTTAGAAATATACACTGAGGAATAAAGGGACATTAAGTCTGTAGCAGACGTCTCCTAGGTGATTTAAAAGCACAGTCAGCCAGACAATAATAATAATAATAAAGAAGCAGGCTGGGAACCGAAGCATAGGAAATAGCCAGCTGGAAAGTGTTGGAATGGGACTCAGAAGAAAAAAAGAAGTAGTAAGACATCATGTAAAAGGAGAATTAAGAAAGCTAAGAGGGAGTCTCAAACAGGAAGAGAGTTGGGTGATTTTCAATGCTGTACAAAGGTGAACAAGATGAAGCTGGATAAAGAGTTGTAGGTTTTGACAGTTTGGGCATAAGTGTATGTTATGAACATGCAAGACATTAATGTGCATGATGGGGATACAGCACCTCAGATGCTATCCTCAAGGGACTTACATTGCACTGGCTCCTATGAGAAAAAATCTATCCATAAAATCCGCCCCATTGCAGAACAGCTATCTCCAAACCTCCACCTTCACAGTACTCTCAGGTGGAGCATTCTTGAGACCAGTTAGTTCCAGGCCTTTGTCTGGGTTCCTCCAGCAAAGGGGCAATTCTTTGGAAAACGCAGCAGGGAATGAGAGCCCTTCTGGGGAGAACCTGCATTCACCAAAGTTATTTCAGATGACTGGGCTCAATTAAAATAAGGCCTCAGAAAGATGTTAATACTGCTCTTGGTATTTTTGTGTGCTCGGTGCACTGAATAGTTTTCAGTGCTTCCCTGACTGCATTTTATCCTTTAGGTTCAGATTCTAGGTTGTTTTTATCACTAAAATTATTCTTTTGTGCTCCATTAACAAGAATCAAGTTTTACCTACTGTACAATAAAATGCATTTTCTTTTTTTATTGTATTTTTTCCATTACCGTTTATCCTCCTTATACCCTCTCCCACCTCTGCCCCCCACTGAACTGTACCCCCAGCCATCACCACACTGTCGCCCCAGTCCATGAGCCTTTTTTCTTTTCTGCTTAATCCCCCCACCCCCTAAGCCCACCCCCAGAGCTGTCAGCCTGCTCTCTGTCTGTGAGTCTGTCTCTATTTTGCTGGTTAGTTAGGTTCATTCATTAGATTCCACATATGAGTGAAATCATATGGTATTTGTCTTTCTCTGACTGACTTATTTTACTTAGCAGAAGCTGAGAGAAGGCCCTGGCTGGTGTAGCTCAGTGGATTGAGCACGGGCCTGTGAACCAAAGGATCGCAGTTCGATTCCCAGTCAGGGCACATGCCTGGGTTGCAGGACAGTTCCCAGCAGGGGGCACACAGGAGGCAACCATACATTGATATTTCTCTCCCTCTCTCCTTCCCTTCCCTTCTAAAGATAAATAAATAAAATCTTTTAAAAAATTAATTAAAAAAAAAAAAAGAAGAAGAAGCTGAGAGAAATGGTGATACTGCTCTTTGCCTGCTGCCTGCTGACCTTGTGTTGATTTGATTTTGTAAAGTTTAGGACACATGAGCTAGGGTTCGGTGAGCAGCAAATCCCAAGTCCCAGTCCTCGGCTTTTAAACAGACACACCAAAGAGAATTCCCAGTTTCCTACGAGAGCAATGTGGGTCGGAAGGAGGGGTTGAATAAACACAGGCATTTTACTTTATTGTCCAGATAATAGTAATTAAGGTGATCAGTAATATTTTACAAAGTTCTTTCAAGTATATTCTTATTTTATCTCACAACCTTGTAGTAACCTGAACAAATAAAATTTCAAATCAAAAGCCACTGAAGAAAGTGATTTCAGTTTCCAGGTTCCTTTATCTCCATAAAACAGCCTGCGAGAAAAGAGTCTAGCATATACTAGGTTAAGCCTCCAAATCAGGAAATCCACCCCTAGATTAGATTAGAAGATGCAATAATCTAAAGAAAAAGATGTTAATCAACGAATAATATGGTTCACTGGATGCTTGGCAAATTATTTTTTTAATATAATGACTAATTCATCTGTCTATTTAGTTTCTTGAACACTCCTTTGCCTTCATAAAAGCCAAAGACAGACACAGTCTTACTTTCTTTCTGGGGTAATCTCCTGCCACGCAGATGACACACAGAAGCTTTAATTAAAATGACAATTAACACAGGGGTTGGAAGGAGTTTGGTTTTTTAAAAATCTCATTTACTTTGAGCCTGCTTTAGAAATGTTAATACCAGTGTGTTTGCCTAGTACAGCCATATCTCAGAGAAAAACATTCAAATATTTAAAGGCTGACTTCTTTTGGCTTTAGGTTAAAAAGAAGAAGAAAAGAAAAGAAACTGATAAGTTTTCACAGTCTGTGAGCACACAAGCAGATCTGTTCTTAGAAAATGATTAGTTTCGGGAGACATATGTGATAAAGCTGTCATAGAGATCACAAAGGAATTTTAGTCATTAACGTTCCTTTTTCTTCAAGGAGGAGAATCAATACGTTATGTCTCTCTGAATGCACATGCAGAAATAAGCTTCATGTCCACCAAATTTTACAGACTTGTTCTACACACCCAAAGAATGAAAGATAACACGTGTATAGGTGCTACTTTACATAACAATGCTATGTGATTTGTGTTCTCAAATTATTTTTGATGCAATAATTATCATCAGTTTTTCACTGTCACCCAACATATTGAGAAAGACATGTTAGACAGCAATAAGTAAATATTCAGTCATTCATGACACAAATATTTATTCAGAGCCTATAAAATTAAAAGAAAACTCCAAGAGTTTACAATTTAATAGGGAAAAATCAAGACACTGATAGAAATAAGAAAAACATGAAGCCAAAACTGATGCGTAAGAACAAATAAAGTACTGCTGAGTGATTAGAGTTGAGAAATATAAAGCCTCACTCCTTCTTTTAATGTTGCTGGCATTTCCAAATAAAGTAGTTATCATAATTTAAAAACAACCAATTATAATACTAAAAATGTCGTTTTAAACTAAATACCCATGTAGTCAAAATATTCTGATAACTGCACCCCAGGAGATGAGCCAATCCCTAAATCACTCTATTAATTCACCATATTAAAACAAAATTACATTTTTAAAAAATCAATAATGATACCATTACCAAAAATATATTTATTTAACGTTATATTACTAACCCAATTAAGGTATGACCTACAGGATCTTGTTTAAACAGTTTGAGAGCACTTTATTAAGGAACTGATCATTAAGCTCACTAATTCTGACTCTGCATAAAACATAAAATGAGGCAGAACAGGAAATCCTCAGCAGACCCACATGTGCTGTGAACACGGGAAGCCCATGTTCTCTGTTAAGACATGCACTAGTCCATGTTTGGCCACCTCGTGTGCCTCCTGCGTCAAAGCAGAGGAAACGGAGTAGAAATGCTTTGGTTGGGATTCAGTCTCTGCGGTGCACTGTGTAAACTTGGCCCAGTTGCTCCACTAAACTCGCTAACCTGCTGTTTTCTCATTAGTAACACTAACAATGCACTTACCTCACATGCAGTTAAGGAAATTAACTGCAATAATGAATTTAAAGCAGTAACATTGTGTCAGGTGCATAGTGAGTACCTAATACATGATAATTACTACTAATATTATCATCATATTATTGCAAGTATCTTGCATTTGTACATATACATTTAACAACCATAGTATATGGGATTATTATAGTAATCCCATATAAAGAGGGGAAGGCTATTAAAAACTTCTTTCTCTGCTTCCTAAACTTCTTGCACCTTCCTTCCCCTAAATTGAAGAAAGCCTCTTCGTTTTTAGTAATTCTGGGATTCAGTACTTAGGAGGACAGAGGGAGGTGACAGCACTATCCCCAGGTAGTGTTTGCCGCCCCCTAGTCCAACAAAAGCAAGGCAGAAAGGGACATGGCAGGAAGCGTGATCAGCCAACCAGCACTGGTGGCAGAGGGCTTCCACCTGCCTGAACTTGGCCAAGGGTTTCCAATCTCCATTTGGTCATGCCAAGCCTAGCCATAGGCCCACATGGTATATCCTCTATCATTTGTCTACAATGGTGGTTTTCCTGCGTTCTGGTTGTTCCTCAAAGGTACAGTGATAGCAATGTACCAAAATACCTGCCAAAACAGAATGCATTCTCATCCTCACTAAGGAAAAAATATAATTTCTAATGAAGCTATGGGGTCAAAATGTGTTATATGTTTGTGAAAATCTTTAAATTACGCTCTAAAACAATTATGTTTTCTGACCTTGGTAAGACAGAGAAAAATCAGTCTGACTTTCTAGTGTTGGACCTATACAAGGAAGTCAAATAAGCAATGGAGCATGCCAGAATATAATTCAATTGTGAGAACCATCAGAAAAGTCAGACAGGCACTATCACCTTCCTCAAGATGGATTACTTCTAGTCTCAGTGAGCATGAGACAGATCTCAAACATCAGCTAAGATTCACAACCATGCTGCGCATAACAAAGTAGATTTAGTTATCCCTTCATTGATAGGCCGTAAATACATCAAGTTAAGAATTGTCATTCATTTATTTGTCTAGTTATTTATTAATCTGAACTCAACTATAACCAATTTCAGATGTTTGAAAATCATTATATATTTGTTTGAAATCTCTTCTCTTTCAATAGACCTAAAATGTGTGTTCTGTAAAAAGAAAAAGAAAGTTCCAAGATGGAACAGTTCGTATGAATAGGCCAGATAGAAGCCACATTAGAAGTCACCTCAATCAAAGAAAATAATTCCATAAAATGTGAAGTTGCTTTTATAACAACTCTGAACATCAAAAGCTAAGGAACATGATGAGAAAGCAGGCAATTAATACCCTTCTTCCTAAGCAAAAAAGGTCAACATTGATGTAAGGCACAGAAGGTTTGTGCACCAAAAAATGACTATGATCTCTCCCTTCCAGTGTCACATGAAGGATAACTAGTTTCATCTAGTTGGGGGGTGGGAGGGTGGAATTAGCAAATGGGAAATAGAGTGCTGGGGGAAAAAGGAGCAGCTGTTAAGCATAAAAATAATTCCTTCTTTTTGCTAAGTTGAAAACAGGATAAATCCTCCCAACAGGTTCTGACTATAAGGTGTCTAAAGCAAAGGAACCACCGTCTGATCGTCCATCTACCTTCCCACAGAGAAGGTGGGAGACCAGTGGCAATCCCAATCCCATTCCTCCTAAAATCAGACATAGCTTAGAATTTTTTTTTACTCTTAAAATAAAAAGTCCTAGTGAGGTTAGGAAAATTTTTCATTACACTTAGCAACTGCCATTTTTACGAAAATTACTAAACTCCTTCCAGATTTTTTTATTTCTTCAAATTGTTAAATACATGCTGATACCAAAACACAATCTGAGGGTCTGCCTTGAATTTGGGAAGGGCAAGTCTCCAACCAACACCCAGGCTCAGTTTCCTCCCCGTATAACACAGAAATGATAACTACCCTGATCCATTGATTCCTTCTCTCCCTCCACCTCACTCTCTAAATCATTTATAACTATAAGAAGCTTAACCATTACATCCAACTTTCCAAAAATGTGATCCATGAAAAATAGGCTTCATAAAGAAAAAATACTCTGTGAAAATCACATTACATATCTCTGTCTTGAGAGTCACATGTATATTAGTAACTAACAGCTCTGAGAAATCTTGCAGTGAAGAAAATTGTCTAAGCCACAATTTTTCAAATTTGTTGGCTCGTGGAACCCTGTCCCAGAAATACACTTTGTTCCCAAGAGGACACTGTGACAAATACCTCATGAACCCACGAAAGCCATGTATACACCACCCACCCACCTGATGGCCCTTACCAGGACCTCAGACACAGTGCCCACGAATCCTTTTTGAAAAAAGACTTTAACACAATAACCTGTATGTTAGATTATAAACCAAACCTATAAAGAGACAACAAATGACTCCATCACGCATATGATAAACTCTACTTTCAATTTGAAAATATCTTCAGTCCTAGGGCTCTGAACAAGTCCCTAAACAGGTTATCAATCACTATTTTAAAAATGTATAATGTCACATTATTCAGATTTTCAAAAAAGTCATAAATGATAAATGCCACATCCCAAGCACTCCTTTATCTGTGTTCTTAATATTTATATTGTAGTTTTCCCAGGCCGCTCAGGAAAAATGGGGGGTGGGGTAGGGGGGCAATACCTTGGTAGCTCCAGTCAAATTACATGCAAAAGTCTGAGATTCCAGTGTTTTCCTCAGGGTTGTGTCAAAACTGAAAAAATGATATCCAGACTCACACATAACGAAAAAATAAATTAAATATTACTCTGCAATGAGAAATATAACTACCAATGGGATAGATATTTAGATCAGCTGATCAGCCAACTTCCTTTCCCAAGTAGGAACTTCCTTTATGGGGCATCATCAAATATCAGTGTAAAAATATATGACCACTTATATATGACCACTTATTGTAGTAATTGACCACTTATATATGACCACTTATTGTAGTAATTTTTAACCATTAATTGCTTTAAGATATGAAATTATAGTGTCTATATAATAAATAATCATAATGTCTTATGTATAAAAAAGTTTATTTACCTTTGAAATTCCCATATAACATAGAATAAGAAATAGTATGCATTTAAATAACTGTTTACTGTTGAATGAATAGTGCTGCTTAGGAAATACATATAAACTTGCTTAAAAATCTGTTGGGGACATAACTTTGCAGAATAAAATTTAGCATTTTGAACAACTAACTATGTTATACTGCCAGAAGCAAAGTTTTTCTCAGAGCTGACAAATCAATAAGCCAAATATGATTACAACATAACATGGGTTTGTCTGAATCTTTATACTGTGTTTGAATAATGCCCAAAATCAACTTGGAAATCTTGGGGTTAAATAGAGATATAGAAAGAAAACACCTCTTTTTTTTCTTCCTTTCATTCACTAAATAAGTGCTGAGGGCCTACTATGTGGAAGATTTTTCCTAGATTCCTTCATTCTGATAGGTAACCGCCGTGCTGACAGAGCCTGGACACACTCCACCCTAGGACCAAACACAGCTCCCGCAGATTGGTGGGACAAGGGCTCTGCCGCCCTACACGCTCAGCCAGCCTGAGTCTTCGCAGATATGATCATTTAAACCAGGCCCTCTGCTCCCAACCCAGTTGTAAGGCTGAATCCCTTAAGATAACTCCAGACTGTCTCAGAAGGAAGCAGATGTTTAAAACTGGTCAGAATCCAAGGTCTTGGCCCCATGACTATTGTTCTTTATGAAGGTGAACTCCCATTGTGTTTTGCTAAATGGGCATTGCACATCTCACTGTGGTTTTAATCATAATAAAACACATTATGAAACTTTGGTTATGCATTTTCAAATAATACAACATGGTTTGTTTTCC
Organism: Anoura caudifer; assembly: GCA_004027475.1. Lineage (NCBI taxonomy): Eukaryota > Metazoa > Chordata > Mammalia > Chiroptera > Phyllostomidae > Anoura > Anoura caudifer. Next base: position 100,717 of record PVKU01005536.1, on the reverse strand, counting down.
TAGTCACCATCATGATTTTAAGAGCTGATATAATACGGTGCCATTTTCTGTTCCCCCATGATCACGCCTGGACCAAAACCTGTGGGTGGAGGCACAGTGTGAAAAAGCACCCCTCTCCAGGCTGTTCACGATCTCCTCATTATAAGAAACTTTTAAAAGCAAAGTTGAATATAAGAAGTTGAATATAAACATTTATTAAGTGCTGATTTGGTACTGTGGACTCTGCTAGGTGCCAGGGAAGGTAGAAAGGAGCATAAACTATGTTTCCTGCCCTCAAGATTCTCACTACACTGTGGGAGAAAGGAGACTTACAGATGAAACAACATGCAAACTACCAGACGCTGAGCTTTGCAGCCTCAAGGGCTTTCAGAGTCGAGCCTTCGGTATCAAGCAGAACCAACTAAGTGCCAGACATTGTACAAGATGCCTTAGCTATGGCCATCTCCTTAATCCTCACACAGCCCTAGAAGGGAGGTTTTATTCTCTCCCATTTTAGAGCCAAGGAAGTTGTCAATCAAGGAAGTTAAATAACTTGCTCGGGTCACACAACTAGAAGGAGTCACAGCTGGGACTTCAACGCAGAACTACCTATGACCCCAGACCCTTTCCACTAGGCCACAGCCGCTGGCGCTCACAGTGGCACAGAGTGCTGCAGTTTCTAAAAGGCTTTCTTAGAAGGGAGGCAGCCATATGGGGCTTAAAGCGGGGAGTATGAAAGAAAGCTCCAGGCTAGAAAATGCTTAATGCTTTCATGTTGGGAGAAAATAATATTCTCACACAAAACCCGTTTGCTTTTTGTGAACAGCACAAGTAACACTAGCATGCAGATCTTTTACTCTTTTTCCAGCTTATTCTCCTATTAATTGGCGGTTATCACCTTGACCCTGGAAGTGAAAGACTCCATTGATCAGCCAGAACTTCAAATGCACTGCTACCGACTGGAACCATTCATTCATCCCTCCCCAACAGCATCTGCCTCCCCAGGGAGCCGGGTGCTCACATTGCTATTTTATGTATGATATTATACAGGGTATAGTAGCAATTTTTAAAGTAAAAAAAAAAATGAATCCATATGTCAGAGTCATTGTACCACTTCACATAAATGTCTTCCAACACATAAATCCATTGTAATCTTGGAAAGACTATGTCAGGTAAAGTAATCAAATAAATTACCTCCATATAGACATATAAAATACTTTAATGTATCATTCTGAGAGTAGCTGCTTTCCCACATGAAGTGATTTCAGGTGGGTACTCAAAAGCCTGGCTCCAACACTTCAAACAGGCTGTGGCAACTTCATCCGCCTGGCACAACGCGCACACGGTCGTGCACAACCTGAATCACATGCTGCGATTATGTTTTCCTTTATTTGTTGACTTGGAACTGTCTGCCTTACCCACTGGACTGTTCTATTCACCATTTGTATTACCAGTGTTTCAAACAGTATCTAGCCTGTCAAGTAATTATTTCTTGAATGAATAAATCATTTCCACACCACAAAACACAGTCAATGTATCTCTTAGTCAATTATTAGTTTAACAGCTAATAATTGACTGCTTGCCATAACCAAAAAGATTTACTAGATATAAGCCAAGTATGCTTTGCTTTCTGATTTTTCAAGTGATTATTTAAATTGTGAAGAATCTGTGAAAAAAAAACATGCTTTAGGAAATGTTTTCTTTTGCTAAGTAGCTACCATTTCCCACTCTTGTAAATATATCCTCTAATGACATTTTTTACTCTGCTTTTACAGTCTTATTAAACTCCTCTTTGTGCCCCTAAAATGAATGATAGAGGTTAGGTAAGTAGATAAATAGATGAATTCCTACAAATATTCATATGTGTGTGTACGTGTGTGTATTTATATGTGTGTGTATATAGTATGTGTATATGTGTGTGTATGTATAGAGAGAGAGAGAAAGAGAGAGAAACAAGAACAGTAAGATGCCCAACATGTAGCCATAATTTCCCTGAGACTTTAAATTTGACAAAATAAAAGGAAAGTAATATATACATCTTGTCACCTTTTTTTTTCTTCGCTGCCCTGTTTCCAGTGGTTTCATCATTTTATTTTCTTCTGAACCTCTGAGCTTGTAAGTGCCAAGAGTAAAGCAGACAATAAGTTCTAAAACATTAAGACAAAATGATTCAGTGACTATACCAGAGAAAGCAATAAGGATAACTTTACTGGCCACAGCTATACACAGTTGCACAAGGTTCAAAAATCTTTCGGAGAAAAACAATTCCTGTAATCAACAGAATTAATGGAATCAAAGGGATAGCAATTTGCACCGGTAGACCACCTGTGTACAACGACCATAAAACAATTGTCACATTTTTGGCTGGTATTAAGTGAATTTTTTACAAAGGCTAGTCTCTTTGTACATTTGAACTGAGCCATGAATCTTTCATTTAAAATGAATTGGGCACTTGAGGAAATGCGAGAATTGTTTTGCAGGCATTACAGATGCTATCATATATTCTCTATTTAAAAAATCCATACCATCTTATGATTCAGCACAAAATTTCCCACATGATAATAAAGATGGCATTAACTTAAAAATAACAAAAGAAGGTAATACCTTTGAGAGTTTATCATATGCCAGGCATTGGGCTAATCACTGCCTTATATAAATTAGTACAATTAATTTCAGTCAAAACCCATTGAAGTGTGGTCCTTTCATTATATCCATTTTATAGATGAGTAAACTGATCATTGGAAGAGTAACTTGACCAAGGGCATACAGATGGTAAATGGAGCAGTTTGAATTTGAACTTAACTATTCTCACACTTGAGCTAGAGCTGAGCTCTTAATTAATAAATAATTAAACCTTAAGAATTTCCATTCCTATGAAATAAATTTGTCTTTCAAATGCAAACTTTTCTACCTAAAATACCCAGAGAGTCATTAAGCCAGAGCATGCCCTCATTGGTAGCCCACCAGTTCATGATTTTAGGCTGTACTGCTTCCTATAAAATAAAAACGTTGCTACTGTGTTAACCAACTGTCCATGTGAAATATGCTTTGAGATGCTTTTCTAGAAATGATGATCCATCAACATCCTTTTGCCTAGTTCAGCCTGGGAGCAGAGATACACAACTTGAAACAGACCAGGGGATTTAGGGGCAAAACCTGTGCCCACAAAGAAAACAGAATTCACTGCTTTACAGTCTCACATGCTGAACTAGCCACAAATAACAATAAGATCTCAAAAGAGATGTGAACTACTTGGGCTGAAAATTAGTACTCTACTATGCCAAATCCCCATAGTATTCAACCTTAAGAAAGTTTAATGCTCACACAAAATATTGTTTTAATTTGGTTCAGCTATATAAAATGACATTACGCCCACATAGATGTCTAAATCCCTAACTGTGCTTGCTCATTCATGTTTAATAATGATTCAACTCACGCACATTGTCACAGCTTTCTTAGCCATTTATCTATAATTGGTCTAATCACTGCCCACATTTGCCTTAAATTCAGACCACCTATGGAATGCTTTCTCGGGTTTTCTTAGTCAGTAGATTTTCAGTTAAGCAATGGTTGAATAAAACATACCACTACCAGTGTAACATTTATAAATGTGGTACGTAGATGTGGTTAGAGTTTTCAGATAAGAAGATTTACTCAGAATGTGCCTTGAGTCAGTTCATGGGATTCAGCTGGAGACAAGGAACAACCTTCAAGAAAAAGTACCACTCTTAACAAGATGCTCACAGGTAAAGGATGAGGAGGACAGTCCTGTTTAGTTGTAGCACTTACTACCACAGACTGATTTCAACATCGTGGTATACAATCTAAAACCAGGCCCCAAAATTACTCAAGCAAATGTTGTGTAGTAGGTAAAAATTGGAAGAGTCCAGGCAATGTAAATCAAAGTTAACTTTGTTTCTGGAGACAACAGCAAAGACTGGAGGTGGTCACCAACATTTCCACATCAACTGCAGCAAACACTAAGTGGTGAGCATTATGGTTTGCTCTTGGAGATCCTGTCTGCCTCGGCTGCCGGGAGACTTGGAAGTAAGCACTCATTACTGAAAATGAGTACTCATTTTCAATGAAAAATTAATGTAGATTTGGAAGGCATATTTATTTCCTTTTCCCTCAATAACTGTTGGACATTTTATTTCTAATTGTGTATGTCTTTCATAAGAAGCCATGTCAGATTATTTTTGGAGGTCATCAGGGAGTAAGTTATAAATAAATTAGGATATATCAATACTTGTGGAGGATGAGGAGTAGAATCTGAACTTTAAAACAACTGCCTGATGAAAACCATCATATAGACCTTTCGTACATCCAGGTGCTAAACGTACTTTTTTAGGCGTTTGATGAAATTGGCATAAGTGACTCATAAAAGAAAGGGCTAACACAAAGATTCCTTTTACTTTGAGAAACAGTGATATTTAATTACCATCTTTTCTTTGCATCATTTCAGCAAAACTTCACATCAGTGGGCTCCTTTTTGCCTATAACATTGTAAAGTTGATATTTTTAACATGTGTATTGAATTACACAAATATGTTAGTTGTCACTGCTGAGACTGGTCATTCCAGCTACTCTGTGTGAGTTCTGGACCTCCAAAAGCACTTATAATATAACTAATAGTTGGTAGATCATCAGAACAGGATACAGACAAGTGAAGGGCTAAAACACTTTTTCATAAGATGTATAGGCTTCCAAGGAATTTTATTTCCTAACTGTGTGTAGTGGGCTGAATGGTGACTCCCAAGGACATGAGTCCCCTGGAACCTGTGGTGATTATCTTATGTGGTAGTGTTTGCAGATGTGAATAAGTTAAGGATTTTAAGATAAAATCACCTTGGTTACCCTGGTAGGCCCTAAATGCCATCCCAAGTAGATTTACAAGAAAGGAGCAGAGGGGATAAGACACACTTAGAGAAAAGAAGACAATGTGAAGAGAGAGGCAGAGACTGGAGTGATGCAGACACAAGTCCAGGAAAGCCAGCAGCCACCAGTCGCTGGAAGAGGCAAGGCACGGAGTCCCCCCAGAGCCTCCACAAGGGAGCGGAGCCCTGCTGGCACCGTGACTTCAGACCTATGGCTTCCGGAGCTTTGAAAAATGTTTGTTGTTTTGGGGGGTCTTTTACTTTTTTTAAAAAGATTTTATTTATTTATTTTTAGAGAGAGGGGAAGGGAAGAAGAAAGAGAGGGAAAGAAACATCAATGTGAGGTTGCCTCTCATGTGGCTCCCACTGGGGACCTGGCCTGCAACCCAGGCATGTGCCCTGACTGGGAATCAAACTGGTGACCCTTTGGTTCACAGCCCGCACTCAATCCACTGAGCTACACCAGCCAGGGCAAAATGTTTGTTGTTTTAATTCAACAAGCTTGTGTTAATTCATTACACAGCCTCAGAGAACTAATACACCATGCAATTCCTTTGGACTATAATCTGTGCTATGTGTGAATACGCTAAATAACCAACCAGTTTCCCGTATGAAAGTTTCAACAACACAGGTCTGACAGGGCCCATAGCAGCAACTCCAAAACTGATGTAGCCAAGTGAAGTAGGAAGAGTTTACCTGGACATCTGGATTCCATACCAGGTTCTAATCAGCCAGGTAAGACATTTCCCTTCTGTAAGCCTCGTCCAGGAAATAAGAGCCCAGCTGATCTTTAACACCACTTGCTGGCTTTGACAGTCTATAATTCTCATTCAAAATGTCCTAATATTTAAAAGTTTTTAAAAACTACTCACTTTAGGGCATTCACTAATTCTAATAATGTGTTGCATTTAAATTTAAGGATGTTAAGTATTTGGTTCACAAAACATTTTTATAGACAATCTTCCGTCTGACACATCACCCCTCATATTAAAAGCCGAGTTTTTAAATTTCTATGTTTCTCTTTAGAAGAGCACATCATTATGCATATTATAGCTGCTTCTATGTATCCTACTCAGATTCTGTTTTTTAAAATTCATTAACATCATCATCAATGTTTAGGAACATTTTAAAGTTCTGCCACCCAAAGCAACTACTGTTTTCATGTGTGTAGGTTACCTTCTCAGCCTTATCTTCACATATTGTTTCTCTTTTGTGGGATCTACACACACTGAGCTGTTTAATTGACCTGGCAGAGCTATAGGGGTTCCCATCCCTCCCAGAGGGATCTTCCTAAGGAAACAGATGGCTTACAAAACTGGTGAGAGGCTTTGGGGCCACAGCTCAGTTTCAAGAAGGCAGCTGAACAATTGCTGTGCGGGGCCTCGGCAGCAAGGGCAGCCCTGCGTTTCAGCGCTGCAAAGGGTGTCGTCAGCAACATGCTCCAGGCTCATTCTTGGAATCTGAGCACTGGAGAGACAGAAGCCAAGAGCAAGGAGTCTCCACTACAAATCAGCTGGCTCCCCAGGACAGGGATCCTTCATCATGTTACTGCACACTCACCAGAGGTTCCAGACTGTTGAGGAAAGTATGCTTCTAAAAGTATACGTGGCAGGAATAAGCTGAGAATAAATAAACACAAATATAAACATTGTATATCCAATGGTTTAAAATACAGGGGAGTTCTCAAAGGATAATTTCCCCAGTTGTAGGGTATTTGGGACAGATGTATACTAACAGTTATTCTTTGTTTACTTGAAATTCAGATGTATGCATCTTATCTTTTCACGAACTAAATGTGGCAGCTCTACCCTCTTTTACCAAAACTTGATTTGCCTTCCAATATGTACACACACAAGACATACCTTTAATGGGAGAAACAAACTGCCCATCTTCATAACATCAATGTCATTATCACTCTTAACAAAAATGATAATAATGCCCTGACCGGTGTGGCTCAGTTGGTTGGGCATCAGCAAAGTAAAAGATTGTCAGCTCCATTCCCCATCAGGGCACATGCCTGGGTTTTGACTTAGAGTTAGGTCCCCAGTCAGGGCACGTATGAAAGGCAACCAATCCATGTTTCTCTCTCACGTTAATGTTTCTCTCCATTTCTCTCCACCTTCCCCCCACCTCTAAAAATAAAAAAAATAAAATTAAAATAATGATGATAATAGTTTCTGACTCATAACATCACTGACTTGATTTTCTAATGTTTTCTGTATCAGACACATCAACTTCACTTTTAACAACTCCTGTCCTCTGCTGTTGCTTCTCCTGAAGGGGAGAAACTGTTAAACTGCCTCTCTTCTCTCTGTTTCAAATGCGCTTTTCTAGACACTCAGAAATCTTCTCTAAAAGAGTGAAGCATCCTTCAACTGCTGCCCCTAAGTGTCTTAATCAGCCCCTAAGTGTCTCCAATTAGTGTTTCAATCAGTATTTGTTAAGCATCGATTATGTGAACTTATGGGCTGTGTCATCCAGATGTCGATGTTTCTGTCTTATTAGAAAAGGGATGATCTGAGTTGAGAAAATTTGCACCGTTTGCCCAAGTGAAAAGAGGCCCTCAGTCCCCTGTATCTTCTGTCACTGCTTTGTGTGACAGCCCCCTTTCCCAGCCACCAGCCTTGACTCTCCCTCTCCTCAGAGGATTTGTCTGGAGCCTCCTTCTCTGCCTCCTTTGCCCAGTTGACCAGCGTCAGGCTTCCCTGCCCACCTCCCTTGCCTGTTACGCCCTCTCACACAAGGCATACCTTTCATCCCACTGTGCGGGCAGATGTTGGTGTGAGTGTTTAATGTCTGCCTTCCCCTCAATGCTATCATCTTGTGGGCAGAACATCAGGACCTAGCTCAGTGTCTACCAGAAGGGAGGCAGTCAATAAGTGTTCTGTAATGAAGAAATATAAGAATGAAGAGAATAAAGGGCATTCTCTAGCACTGGCCTAGAGGGACTCTCAGGGTATAAATGAACTGGAATCTCCATTTCAGCCCCTGAAAGAGAGCTTTCCTTTCCCATCAACAGAGTGGCTGTGTTCTGCTGAAGGTCCCACCGAACTCTGGTACAAGAAGGACATTTTAACCTTGAAATCTGGTGGTGAATATGCTACAATTTCCCCTTTTTTCTCCACTTACTGCATGTGCAGAGATAGGGTGTGCACTTCACCTGCACCCATTACTTAGCACTAGGCAGATCTTGAATGTGAAGTTCTAAGTTAACACACTTGGAGACAGGGACATAAAGGAGGGAAGGGGGGTGGGAAGGAAGGAAAGTTCATAAAAGAAAATAGTTTAGAATCTTTCCTCCCTACCTTATCTTATCTGAATATTTCATTTTCACAAAGCTATCTTAGGGACCAAAGGCTAGAAAAGGACTATTTCTAGATGCGTTAACGGCCTCATGATTTCTTTTCACATTCTACAGCAACAGCTAATTTAGAAGAAAGCACTTTTATGTTCAGTGGCTAAGCAGGATCTTTTTAAGAATTTGAAATTGGAAACAGAACTTAAATTTCAAATAATCAGTATAACATGGCAAATCTATTATTTCTCAAGAAATCTGTTACACAAAAGGATGCAGAAGGTGCTTATGCTGATAAATAATGCTACAAGTTTAGATTTTTGTATATGAGACTGAGACTAATATATGCATAAAAACTTGGGTTTTAAATATTAGGGATTTTTTAAGAATCTATTTTTTCAGTATTTTAGGTTGATTAATAATAAAAAATTGTAAAATTACTCATCCATTCTTAAATTTATTATTTCAACATGACCACCTTAGATTTTATAAACAATACTGACTGTTAAATTCCTGTATATCTTCTAAGAGCCACAAAGATGCTTTAACCAAATAGATCATGGACTTAGTTGGACACACACTCTATGGATAAGTTACCCAGAGCCACTTATGAATTAGTATTGGAAGCAAGCCTAAACAGTACCAGTAGGATACATTCAATATAATAAAGACATTCATTCAAAGAGTACTCTCAAATGACAAGTTCATTCAGAACATTTTAATCAGTTAAATGTTCCCTGGCATTGGTGCATTTGAAAGATCCATAAGGAAATGAATGACTAATCTGCTAAACTTCCCTCTATCTCTTTTCAATCTTTCTTGAAAGCCAAAAAAGGTGGGGGAGGAGTAATTTAAATAAACCAAGTGTTTAAAATCTGTTTTCACAAAAGGCTAGCTACTGAGCAGAACACTTCTAGAAATAGTCCCACCTTCTAGACTTGCTTTTAAAAAAATACTAAATATATTACATTGAAGCTTTAAATAATGCTTAAAGTTTAATTTATTTATAGGAATACAGTGGTGAAATGACATTTTAGTTCCAATTTTTAATTACCCTGTTAGTTTAACAACATTAGAACAAGATATCTGGTTCTATGCATGTGATAGCTATAGCCTGGCAGACCCCCTGCCCCTGGCAAGATGGCGACAGGAGGCAGCACTACACTGAGCGTGTGCAAGGCAAGGAGACAACTGGAGTCGGGGAAGCTCTCCTACCCGCTTCTGATACTGACTGGGGTGGGATCAGGGGAAGGCAGGCACACACACCTTAGAGATCAAGAAGGCAGGAGGGGGAGGTGCTGTATCAAAGAAACCATTCAGTCTAGCTTGGGAAAAAGCTCCAGGGTGGACCCTCCTGGAGCATGGGAAAGTTTGGGCTAAGGAAATCACCAGGTCTGGCCCACACCAGAAACTAACATATACCCAGGGAAAGGAAGGGATGAATTTCTCTTGCCCACCTCATGAATATACTAGCCTGTGTGGTTGAGGGACTTTCTGGCCTTGGAAGCCACACAGCCAATGGCAGCACCAGCAACACCCACAGGTTAGAGGATAGAGACTGAGGCCTGCATGGATGACCACTCAGCGGCTGCCTGTAGCTCACAAGGGACAGCACTTGGGATGGGAGAAGGAACTGTGGGCGCTGCCTTTGGTTTTGATCTGAGGGTGGCTGGGTTTTCCCCTGGGTTTCTAAAGGGAATGAGCTTTTGACACAAGAGTTTGCCCTTCTCCCAGATTGTGCAGCGTTTGAATAAACACCTCTTTCCTTTCTCACCAGCCTCTGCCTTTGGAATTTGCCTATTGAGCGCAATGGGCAGCTGAACCCCCACTTTGGTTCCATAACACATGTACTGACTAATATTCCTCACTTTTCACAAAAGTATCACATGTATTAATTAGGCCACAGACTAGGTCAAATTATTTTTCATGGATTCTCTATAGAGGATCTCCAGTTGTGTGCCTGTGTTAGAAAGAGGCCTTGAAGTCAGCAGAAGCTGACCTCAACCTTTTTCAACCACAATACTTTGTAATGGCTCTACCTCCACTTCAGAAATCCTACAGAAATATTTGTATAGGTCTGTAGAAAGAATGTAACCTAGGAATTTATTGGCACAGGCCATATATTCTCCTGCAAGCCACTTAGATAATGACAGAGTGGACCTTTAACTAAAAATATTAAGCATACAGTGGGCCAGGAAATACACCAGGGGAAATTATCTGTAATACCAGAAGGCAGAACAGGTGAAATAGGCCCTCTGCCTTGAGAGTCTGAAAGCTAAAAGCAAGAGTATAAGTTTTGCCTATCACTTCCCACATTATGGTTAAACCTACTGAACCAATACAGAATCCCAGAAAGTAACTCCAAGATGTAGCAGTTTCAGGAATAAATGGTTTTCATGCCTGAGTTCCATAAGGAGCACCTCTACTATATTCATTTTGCCCATTAAGAACAGAGCTGTTTAGACTAGTTCCCTCTGCCCCCCATAATAGATTCCTTCCTTACCAATACTAGTTAACCAGCATAGGCTAGGTTAGCACAAAATGGCAAGTCCTACTCCTTGTCTTTTAAGCTATAAAGATCCACAAAAACATTAGTAAGTCTTAGCAGAGATCTGCACTAAGATATTTACTATACAAAGAGAGATCTCATGTTCTTAGTTCAAAATAATAGTTACAAAAATTTTCTTATGATATTCCTATGATCCCATGTAATTCATCTAGTATCTCATATAAACAAAGGGTATTTATCAACACCTGAATCTAGAAAGCTAGCTGGTACATGCACCAGCACCCTGGGAACTGATGGAGAGCAGGTAGCATTCAGAAGCTGACTGGCTTAGGAAAAGTACATAGTTCAGATAGAAGGCTGGAAACCTAACAATTGATTGCACAGAATAGCTCCCCTTTGGTAAGGTGATAATCAAATGCTACAAAGCACATGGCAGGGGAGCAAGCAACCAGAGCAGATGGCCAATCAGAATGCACGCTGGCTCACAGCAGTACCTATGGTAACTTCCTGCTGAATCAGGCCCAGAGAGGATGGACTGCCCCTCAGGATACCAACATACCTTATAGGAAGAAATAAACCCAAAGAGAAGAACACTCAAGACCCCACAGCCTGGCCCCTCTACATTTTAATGACCTTTATAAAGCTACACAATTCAGCTTTTTCTAATTCATGTGCATATGACTCTTTACCAAAACAAACCCCTGCCAATAGGCTAAGTTCGTGGAAATGAAGCTGTGTCATGCACTTTAAGAACATAACTAAAATAAGATGTCAACAGAAGGAAAAAACATATACCCATTTTTCACATGATTCAAACTATATTTTTGTAAAATTGTATCTTTGAATTTAACAGAATTTTACAGATCTTAAAATATATTCTATTTATGGGAATGTAAATTGGTACAATTGCTTTGAAAAATTATTTGTCAGTTTTCTATTAAAATCAAATGTATGAGTATGTATACCCAGTCACCCAGCAATTTCACTCCAAGATATATTCACACCAAAAATGCATATATATGTTCTCAAAAGACATGTGACAACACTATTCATAAAAGCCAAAAATCAGAAACAACTTAATGCCCCCATGCCCTAAAGAGGGACACAAACATTGTGGCATATTCATACTATAGAACACCCTGAAGCCATGAGAATGAACAAACTTTGATGACTTGGAATGAAACGGATCAACCTCTCAACCACAACAGGAGCTAAAGGAGCCAGAAATGAAAGAGAACATTTTGTATAATTCCATAAGTTCCAAAATAGGAAAACCTTGTCTATCACATTAGAAGTCAGGATAATTACCTTTGTGGTGCGGTAGTGACTGGGAAAGACTGCCATAGGGTCTTCTAGATTGTTCTTTCTATAATCTGGGTTCTGGGTGACAGGGTGTGTTTACTTTGTGAAAATCCATAAGGTTGTACACTAATGATGTGTGCACTTTTCTGTGTGCATGTTAAGCTTCAGTAGAAAGCTTATGTTAACATAACTAAATAGACTTGAAACAAATCCCTCCAGAGGTGTAACATTGCAGCAGACACGCTTCGTGGTTTACTGCGCCCTTTCCCCTCCAGTCTCCACAGCAGCCGCAATCCAGTGTGGCGGGCAGGGAGTGCACTGTTGTCCCTAACTTACAGATGCAGCAGGAAGGGAATAAACATCACATGCTATGTAGGTCACCTCATTTTGTCCCGTAAACAACCCCACAAAGAAGTTATTATTCCCCTATGAGTTGGTCACACAGTAAACAGAAAAAACAGGATTCAAACCATACCATTCTACTTTCAAAGCCCAAGATTTACTTATAACTCTGCTGAGCCTAAAGGAAACATAAGGCTCTAAAAAGTTAATTAGATACGCTCATCATTAAATTATTACTAGCCCGTACTTCTTTTTTAACATTTTTTATTGTTCAAATACAATTTTCTGCCTTTCCCTCCACCCCTCTCTACCTCCCTCCCGTTTCCACTCCCCCCCTTGTTATTGTCCATGTGTCCTTTATAACTGTTCCTGCAAACCCTTCACCCTTTTCCCATATAATCCCCTCCCTCTTCCCCTCTGGTCACTACTTCTAACCCTCAGCCCAAAGGTCCTTGAAGAACAAAACTGACTCAGCCTTATGCACCGCCCATCATGCCTGATCTCAGTTACCCCTTATGGTTGGTGTTAGAGGCATCTTTATTGCAGCGTTCTCCTAGTGTTAAGTCAATGAAAGGATGTATATATCCTTCTATATTTGTATAATATACAAATTATACTTCTATATTTGTATAACACAGTGCCAGGCATATAGTAAGCTATCAACAAATAATTTATCATGATTATTCATATTATAATAAGATAAAAATTCATAAATAAGCCCTAGGCTCCAAGAGAGTAGAAACAACATATTTTTCACTGCTATATACAGATTATGTACCTAGCTCAGTGCCCAGCATGTAACAGAAGGTCAATAAATATTTTCAAATGAATAACCAAAAGAATACTCAGACCTCATCAATATGAGCCTCAAAGAAAAATTTCAATGATTTTATTTAATAAAAGTCTCCAAAATAAAAGCTGAAAGTAAACAGAGTGAGAGCTGGTGGTTTTTTAGCTCACCGATGCTCTGACCTGAAGTCAGGTCCTGTGGGCATTAGTTTCCTCATTCATAAAGCCAGGGCTTAGACCATGTGACTTCCCTGATTCCTTTGGAGTCTAATACATTAGGCCTCTGCGACCACACAGAAGACCCCACAAATGAATATTAAATGTCAAAGTAATTTTGAAAAATGCATAATGCTATAATAGCGTTACTTTGTCAACTTTGGGCTTACTAAAACTGCCTAGGGAAGAAGGTAATATCTCTAATAATCCATTGACTCTTGTTTGTTTTTTCTAAAACACCAAAGTAGACATCTGCACTCACAAGTATCTGTGGGGTGCAAAGCACAGCAATTACAATGTACTGATTTACAATGGGCAAAACTGAAGCCTCACTCCTTACCTACTCTGGCATCGCCTTTCTTACCAGCAATTTAAGAGACACTTTCAGTACATGAAAGAAGGTTCTACTTTCAGCATAAAGTTGTCATCTACTCTGGGAAGTCAAAGGTTATTTGAGATAGTACTTTGGGCAGTTTAACAATGTGAATGGTGATTCAGACACTTAATAATTTGTTCCAATAAAAACATAATTTACAAACTCAATAGGCCTTCTACCTATTTGCAACTGCACTGTCTTAAGTACCTATATCTCTTTTTTTCCTCAGGTTTACACATTCTGCTGCCACACACACATACATACACCATACAGACATATAAAGAAGGGACAGAAGGGGAGGAATAAGACAATGTTGGTTCTATGTAATTTCTATAGTCATATCTCTCTATTCAACTTAAAGCTCATGTTCCAGCCACTCCTTTTCAAAATCTGCATTGAGGTGCAAATTGAGAAAGAAATAGACTGAGTATTTCTTTTTTTTATAAATTGTATTTTATTTTTTTATTTACTTTAGAGAGAGAGGAAGGGAGAGAGAAAGAAACATTGATTTGTTGTTCCACTTATTTATGCATTCATTGGTTGATTCTTGTATGTTCCCTGACTGGGGATCAAACCTGCAACTTTGGTGTATCTGGATGATGCTCTAACCAACTGAGCTACTCTACCAGGGCCTGGGTATTTCTTTAATATGGGTATCCACTAGAGCTGAGTGTCATATACCTCTAATATACAGAATTACGTAAAACTAAAATGATAATTAAATTAAATTTCCATCTGTCAAAATTAAAGAGGCATGTAGCTATAAATCCATATGTGCAGGTATGACCGGGACAAAACAAACAGGTCTTACTTAAGTCTATTCCATAATAATGTTGGGATATGAAAGGAAAGTTAAATATCAGGGTATAGGTAGAGAGACTTAGAGATGGTATAGATAAAATGTAGTAAAAATAGCTTAATCTTATTATCACTACCACTGCTACTACCATTACAGGCCTACATTTATAGGGTACTTATTATGCTCCAGGTGTCGTGCTAAATGCTTTTACAGATCATTACATTTAATCCTAGCTGTCTACATCTTCATTTTATAGATGGGGAAACTGAGAACCATCTCTTCTCTTTTGGCTCTCCCAAACAATTCTCCACCCTTCTCTGCCCTGCTCTGTGCCCCAGGAACCTGGCCTCTATGGACTTGTACTTCTCTTGGGGTCCCAACCAATGAAGGAATCAGCTGAAGAGAGGAATACTGGGATAATGATTCCCGCCCTCCTTGCTCCCTGCCAGGCCATTGTCTTAAAGTGGTTGAGTTCTTCCACCTATGGTACAACTCTTGTTGGAGGTCCCAGCCCACAGATACAGCTCTCACTAGTCCCAGCAATGAACTCTCCTTCCTCTGCTTCAGGCTTAAGGGTGGCAATGTTTCCTCTGTTGCTGGTCCTAAAGTGATTCACCATCATTTGTCGGTTCTTTTCCCATCAGTTCTTTGTACATCTTTCTGATGACCTCTTTAAGTGTGTCATCTTTTTGATAAAGGTTGTCAGAGGGTGAAGAGATAGAAGTAAAGGAGTAGTACACTTTGGATTTGGTGAATGAGCAGCTCTCAACTGTGGAGGAGGGTGTTAGGGACCAGTTCATTTTAAGTCACTGGATGAGCTCTCTGTGGAGGTACTATGTGGCCAATTTCTCTGTCAAGCTTAAACCAAGTAGAGATAAAGCTTTTCTGATGCAACATGCAACATTATCCACAGTCGTGATTTCTTATGTTACCACAGAAACAGGAGGCCACCGTGACCAAAGGAAGTGGTTTGGGTGGGCAATAAATACATTGTTATGCAGCAAGCAAGAGATCAAGGAAAAAAATGGTGATTTTATAAGAGTGGTGTGTTAGTTATCTATGAAAGCATCGCTGTGTATTGCTTGCCTCCCTACACATACACACACACACATACATGCACATACATATTCATATAATGTGCACACACCTTGATCAATTCTTCTCATGGAAACTTTCAAGGAAAACTGAATAAACTAGTTTTCATTCCCTGTGATCCTCAGAATCACTCTCTATCATTCCAACCCAAGTTGGGCCACCAAACCCTCAGAATTTCTCTTCTACTTGCCTTATCAATATCTGAGTTCAGCAACTCATTCACCATAAAGTCTATAATTGAAAAGTGCAATACCCATGAGATATTTATATTTTATTATAAGACCATCCTTAGTATTGCCTTCAGTGATCTGAAGTATTGCTAAACCCATTATTAATTAGAGAATTGAAGGGATCAGACTCAGTGTACTTTGGGGGAGAAAAGAAACCCTTCTTGTGGCCCCTGAAATTTTGATGAATGGCACACATCCTCATCAGACTAATGCAAGGCCTTCTTTCTTCTGTTTTTCTCTCTCTGATGGCTCCACTCCAAGGGTTCATAAAATGGAAGATGAAGACCAGGAATGGCATGCTTCCTCAAACCTATAATGCACCAGATTCAATCTAACCTAGTTAAATGGAGTGGCCAAAGAACTTATATGCATGACCCACGGACATGAACTAAGGGGTAGGGGTAGAACTGCTATAGGGAATGGGTGTACCAGGTGGAAGAGGCAAAGGAGCAAAAAACTGGGACAACTGTAATTGCATAATCAATAAAATACATTGAAAAGATAAAAATAAATTTTAAAAAATTCCAGAAACCAGGTACCTTCTTCACACACAGAACTAAAGAGATCCAAGTCCTTGGCCTGCTGGAGTTGCCCATCTGAAACAAACATCAGCATGCACTATGGAAAGGCCTCTCTTGGGTGTAAATCAGGAAAATCATCCAATGCTGAGAACAGCTTCTTTAACAAACAGCCGTGTATAGCATGCATTGTTCAGAATGGGAGGAGTGTGGCATGTGAAAGGATGCAGCTCTATTGCAGGTTGAGAAGGGAAAGTCACTTATCACTTCTGAGGATCAAAGGCTGACCTCAACAAACCACAACAAACCACTTAGCTGCTACTTGAGTGTCAACACCAAGACCAGAAAAAAGAGGAAGCGGGGAGTGTGCTGGCATACAGTGGGTACTTGGTATTCAGTAAGCACAAAAAAAAAACCAAAAACCTATGCTAGGGAGGCATCACACTCCCTGATTTAAAACTATATTACAAAGCTATAGTAATCAAAACAGAATGACGCTGGCACAAAAACAGATGATAGATCAATGGAACAAACTAGAGAACCCAGAAATACCCACAATTATATGGTCAATGGGGAAAAGATAGTCTCTTCAATAAGTGGTGCTGGGAAAACTGGACTGCTATTGTGCAAATAAAAAATTAAAATGGATCACTTTCTTACACCATATACAGAATAAACTCAAAATGGATTAAAGACTTAAATGTAAGACCAGAAACCATAAAACTCCTAGAAGAAAACATAGGCAGTAAACTCTTTAACATTGGTCTTAGAGATAATTTTTGGGTATGTCTCCTCAAGCAAGAGCAACATAAGCAATAATAATAAACAAATGAGATTTCATCAAACTAATAAGCATTTGCACAGTAAAGGAAACCATAAACAAAATGAAAAGGGGACTCACTGAGTGGGAAAGATATTTGAAAATGATATATACAATAAGGAGTTAATATCCAAAATATATAAAGAACTCATACATTTCAACATCAAAAAATCTAATTAAAAAAAAAAAATAGAAAGAAGGAGCTCCTACCCTTTGCGACAGCATGGATGGAACTGGAAAGCATTATGCTAAGTGAAATAAGCCAGGCAGTGAAAGACAAATACCATATCATATGATCTCACCTTTACAGGAACCTAAACAACAAAACAAGCAAACAAGCAAAATATAACCAAAGACACTGAAATTGAGAACAGGCTGACAGCAACCAGAGGGGATAGGGGAAGGAATTTCAGGGGAAAAGGGGAAGGGTTTACAGGAACAAGCCTAAAGGACACATGGACAAAAAATAGGGGGGATGGAAATGGGAGGGAGGTGGGGAGGGCTGGGGCAGGGGGCTGGGATGGGAGTAAAAGGCAGAAAACTATACTTGAACAATTAAAATTAAAAAAAAATAGGCAGAGGATCTAAACAGACATTTTTCCAGAGAAAACATACAAATAGCCAACCTGCACATCAAAAGATGTTCAACATCAAATCATCAGGGAAAGGCAAATCAATACCACAATGAGAAATCACCTCACAACTGTCAGATTGGCTATTATCAAGTGTTGACAAGGATGTGGAGAAAAGGGAACCATTTCTGGTGGATTTGCAATTTGGTACAGCCACTATGGAAAACAGCATGGAGATGCCTCAAAAAATCAAACAGAACTATCATATGACCCAATCATTCCACTTCTGAGTATCTATCCAGAGAAAACAAAAACACTAATTTGAAACAATATATGCACCCCTGTGTTTATTGCAGCATTATTTACAATAACCAAGATATGGAAGCAACCTAAGTGACCATCAACAGATGAATGTCTGTGTGTGTGCATATATATATTCACACATATATATAACTCAGTCATAAAAAGAAATATATATTAGAATATTAGAATATATATATAATAGAATATCACTCAGTCATAAAAAAAGAATGAAATCTTACCATTTGGACAATGTAGAAGGACCTAGAAGTTATGATGCTAAGTAAAGTAAGTTGGAAAAGGATAAATACCATATGATTCACTTACATGTAGAATCGAAAAAACAAACAAACAAACAAAACAGAAACAAACTCACAGATACAGAGAACAAACTGATGGCTTCCAGAAGGGAAGGGAGTGAGTGAAAGGTGAAGGGGAATCAGAGGTACAAATTTCCAGTTATAAAATAAATAAGTCCTGGGGATGTGATGTAGAGCATAGGGAATGTAGTCAGTAATACCACAATAACTTTGCAGAGTGACAGATAGTTACTAGACATATCACGGGATCACTTCATTTGGTATATAAATGTTAAATAACTATGTTGTACACCTGAAACTAATACAATAGTGTTTGTTAACTATATTTTAATTTTAAAAACTATACTAAAATTATATTACAGTGAGCCTTCTTCAGGTAATACAACAAAGTACAGTCCCTCATTCTCTTCTTCTCTCCCTCCCTACTTCCCTCCCTGCCCTCCTTCCTCCTTTCTTCCTTCTCCTCCCTCCCTCTCTCTCTCTCTCTCCCCCCTTCCTCTCTCTCTACAAGACTTTCAGATCTGGTGTACTCAGATTCTCCTCCAGTGTTATAATGCAGCCCTAACAGCGTTAATGCAGCCTAAAGAGCAAGCAATGTCCTCCCTTCCTCCATGCAATTTGGGCTAATTTACTAGTAAATTAGAGAAGTTAGAAAAACAGGATGTACTACAGACTGCATTCTGATAACTACCGATTTGTTCAACTGATTACTTCTCTTTGAAAGAAGTGTTATTTTTTTAACTGTATTATGTAAGCCTGAAAAGAGTAGGCTCACCAGAGAGATTCTGCAAAAGTAAAGTTGCTGTGTACGTAATTGATCTTCAAAGGCAAAATGTTTTTACGTAATAGACTTTATTTTTTTAGAGCACTTTTATATTTACAGAAAATACAGAGAGTTTCCATATACTCCCTGCCCCCTCAGTAGCTTTCTATTACTAACAGCTTGCATTAGCATGGTACATTCACCAAATCTGATACATTTTCATTAACTCGAGTCCATAGTTTACATCAGGACTCACTCTGTGTGGTTCGGTTCTATAGATTTGTGCAAGTACATAATGCACATACCCACCATTGCGGAATCACACAGAATAGTCTATCTGCCCCCCAAATGCCCTGTGCTCTACCTATCCATCCCTGCCCCCCACCACACCCCAAGAGTCTCTTAGGAGCCCCAAAATGGGTCCATTCTTAAGAAGGCTAACAAGACAACAGAAAAGGCTTTACCTAAAATGATAGCACATGAAACTACAGCAATAATATAAAGAAGGCTGAACTTATAAGGGAAAACAGCGCAAAATGGCAACACAGCTGCACCAGAAAGGACAAAATTTATTATTTGTAATTTATGAATGTAATAGATATGTGTCATATAGTAAGGCTTCAGAGTTCCACTAAACCCAATCAAAACCAAAAATTATTAGGCAAGTATTAGGAAAATACTGTGAGAAATGATAGCTTTATGCTTGTTTCTGAGTGCAGATGACAAGATACTTTTTCTCCACTAGTTCTCTGACCACGTAAGGGGACGGATTTCTAGAACATATTTGCTTCAGTGATTATATACACAAAAGAGAAAATGGCTTACAGGTTATTCTAAAATAAATTCACAAATTAGAGCAAATTAAAAAAAGTCTACATAAATCAAATGTGAAATTGCTTTGTCCAAAAAAAAGAGACTATTAAATTTATCAGGAATTGAATGAGAAGTTTTCTACAATTAGCTTTATCTTTAATTTAGGCACACTTTACCAAATTTGAAAGTTTTATTTACCTAATTTAGGTTTTACTTTTTAAAGCTAAAAACACCTGGTTAAATTGCATGGAAATCATTGACCTGTGTTTCTATATCAAAAAGCTCCCAAAGAAAGTGTGTTTTCTATCTCTGAATATAAAGTAATCCCAAATATAAAGCAATCTTCCACATTTCTCATTGAGATGATTTGTGGAAAAATGTGTTTATATTAACCCAAATATATAAACTTATGGGGTTATGGATTGCATATGATGTTTGTAATGGGGTATTAAAATAGAACTAATTCAGTCCCAGTTTCCGTTGAAGTTCCTAGACTTGGCTGATCTATTCCCGAATGTGCATGACCTGCAGAGTTGTAGCTTTTACCGTTTCACCCATACTACAGGCAAAAAAGTGTAGGTAGTTGAAAAGTAAAGGAGAATATACGGAGATTGATGTGCTGTGAGTCTCCCCACAAGAGACAGGGGCCAAGAAAGATGTAACCCCTCACCTCAGGCCTGGAAGAAGAGATTGAACAGAATTACTTAGAGCAGTGATTTTCAACTGTTGCTCCATGAGAATTAAAATATGTAATATCTGACTAGTCAGGGGCACTGACTTCTTTTCCCTTAAATTGTCAAATTAAAAAAAAAAATTACAGCCAACACAATAGCCATCCAGTGTAAAGAAATCAAAATTATACCTTTTTTTGTCAGATTGGCAAAAATATTTTTTTGGTGTGCTTCAGAATTTTAGCAATTAGTTTATGTGTGCCATGAGATGAGAAAGGTTGAAAATCGCTGACTTAGAGTAATGTGTTTCCTGGAGGTGGGGAAATGGCAACTGACTCATCCAACCTGAGAACTCTCTACAGGGCAGAAAGCCGGCTGAAGCAGCCTGGGGAAGCAAAGGCAGGGCTGTGGTTAGAGAAGTAACAGCTACAGTGATGGGCAGAAGGTGCCGGGGACTAAACAGGAGCGCCACACACGTGCTGGACATCCTGTTTACCAACATACATCCAGCCTCCACCCTTCGCCTCCCTACTTGCTGCCCTGGAGCCCCCTCTGCACTGCCCAGGCTTCCAACTAGGGATGGCCACTGGGAGAACCAGCAGGAGACCAGACTCTCCACTTCTACCCAAATTTGAAGTCACGAAACAGTTTTTCAAAAAGTACCTCTTCCCATCTGTTTAAATTGTTAGAGAAATACTTTCTGAATCTATCTTCAATGGAAATGTTATTACAAGCCACGAGTTCCCAGTCATATTAGGTTAGAGAGTTGTTTTTTTTTTTTATCCTGAGGTGTATATTTGTGATATCCACAATAAAATACCTACTGCATTGCTTTAAAAGGCATGTTTAAAATTATATGCAGCACCTGCAATTGCAAACTCATACCTCCAGGAATAATAACAGAAACTGTATTAAATTTCTTTGCCTCTTTCTTTACTCACTATGTCAGCACACCTCTATGATCAAATAAAAATAGCACTGATTGAGGTCATTTCAATCTAATGTGTCTTCCCTGAATAGTGCTTGGCTGTTCAAAATAAGGTAATTGAGCTAGTGCCCTGTAACATGAGAGACTTTATAAGGAGTCCAATATAAGGCGATTCCCACAGGCATACACAGAGACTGAAAATAAAATGACATTCCAGCCTCAATGCTAGCTTGAGCAAAACAGAATTCTCCAACTGTAATCTGTTACTGGTAGGCACTCCTCTGTACTTCTGCCCTCCGTGTGCTACTTTGGTCTCTGCACATTCTATGCTACGCCTTGGAGAGTCTCCAAGAGGACTCCAAGTGAGAGTCTGGGGAATTATTTCTACTTAGAAAGGTTTGGATTCTCTCCTTAGCAAACCGTCTTCTAAATTGCAACTATTAACAAAGGCATTTTATAAGATCCACTGAGAGTTATCCATTCCCAAACACTTTTCAGTGTATACCACAATCTTGGCAACAAGATTCCTTGGTCAACTATGGAGACCATATCCATAAATTGCAAATTCTCTAACCTGAGAGTCAAGGCCCTTCAAAAGTCGGCACCCTCCATCTTGTCCAGCTCGCTCTTCTACTCTGCCAGGAAATTCATGCACTTCAGTCACATCTGTCTCCTCACAGCTAACCGCCACTGGACTTCGTTCTGCCACTAGCCCTCTCTAAAGATACTTGTACCATTCCTTTTGGTGTTTCAAATGCTACTCATTTTTCAAGGTCTTACCAAAATTGTTAGTCCTCATCCCTCAGAAAGTCTTTCTCCACATCAAGGAGAAGTAGTGTCTCTTTCCCTCAACTGCCAGAACATTAACTCACATGGGTTTGTCTTGTTTAGAACTTTTCATTTCTTCCTCTCTTAATCCTCCAACTCTTCCAAGTCAAAAGCAACCCTAAGGCAGGGACTAGTGATTCTACCTTTGGATAGTCCCCATGGTTCAGTATGGCTTCCTATACTTAGCAAACTGTCAGAAATAACTATTGAATAAAAATAACAAGAACAACAATCATGACTATGGAAATGTATTCATCTAACATTTTGTTTTATGCATTTTAGAGGTTCATTCAAAACAAGAATGTCAACTATTCATTGTTTATTATAGTCATTTTTTGCAAGTCCCCCAGTTAGTTGTTTCACTCAATAGGATATGATTTATCCCCTTGGGTTTAAATTACACTTCAGAAAAAATAAGTGATAAGCACAGTGCTTCACTCAGCCCATTTGTGTACCTGACACCCTTTCTCATCACTGGGTAGGTGCCACCACCAATTCCTAAACCACCTATACTCCCTCAGCCTCTGCATATTCCTCCTGAGACGGAGTGCCAGTCCGCCCCAGCCTAAACTTCTCTCCCCAGGGTCTTGTGTATATTCGTGGTCATCTACAGTTGCCTCTCCTCCCTCAGTTTCTCTTTAACTTACACTAAGGCCTAGCATGAAGCCTCCCACGAAGGTGGCACTTATCACATGCCTGAGGAAGCTTCCATTACACACAAGGGGAAAGCACACCTCTGCTTCTAGAACTGAAACTCAGTCTCTGTACTGAAATCCATTCATATATGCATGCATCCTCCAACTGGCTTCTCCAATATAAGAAAATAAGATTCTTTTCTTCAATTTGCATGATCATGTTTTCCAAAATAAAACCTACAGAACATAGTCTAATAGTGAAATATTTGAAATCTTGCTCATATGGCATAAATAAATATAAAATAGATAGCAGACCCTTACTAAAACATTATTAATTTATTGAAAATTGTGCATTATTTCTTGACCAATTACAATTCCCTTGCTGTTCTATTATTCTCTCATAATAAGGAATAATATTATGAGATAATAGAAAAAACATTTATCTCTACCCCTGGCTCCTGGCACAGAGCCCCTGAAACCCTTGTGAATTCAAAGAAAAAAGAGCACTAAGAGCATCTTTTGTTTTAATGAGGCAAATCCAAGTGAGCTCCTGGGTGGCTCCTTGTCACTGGAAAAACCAAGCTATGATTAGAAGCTTGCAATTTTCAGCCCTACACTTCACCCTTCAGTGAGGGGAGAGGAGCTACAAACAGCATTAATAATTGATCGTGCCTATGTGAGGAAGGCTCCATAAAGCCCCAGTACTGTGGGAGATGGAGAGATGGAGAGCTTCCAAGTGGGTAAACACATGCACACTGGGAGGGTGACACACCCCACCGCCACCAGGACAGAAGCACCTGTGTTTGGAACCCACCTGGACCTTGCTCTATGAATCTCTTCATTCTGGCTGTTCATCTGTCTTCTTCTTCTTTTTTTTTAAGATTTTATTTATTTGTTTTTAGAGAGAGGGGAAAGGAAGGAGAAAGACAGGGAGAGAAACATCAATGTGTGGTTGCCTCTCATGCACCCCTTGCTGGGGACCTGGCCCACGACCCAAGCATGTGCCGTGAATGGGAATCAGACCTTTGGTACGTAGGCCTGCACTCAACCCACTGAGCTACACCAGCCAGGGCTGTTCATCTGTCTTCTTTATCAGATCCTTTAATACACTGGCTAGTGCAAGTCAGTGTTTCCCTGAGTTCTGTGATCCACTCTAGCAAATTAATCAAACCTGAGGAGGAAGTCATTGGAACCTCCAGTCTGTAACCAGTAGGTCAGAGGCAGAAGGTGATAAACTCAGCTTATAGCTGTCGTCTAAAGGGCAGGGGGGCATCCTGAGGGACTGAGCCCTTGACCTGTGGGATCTAACGCTAACTCCAAGCAGATGGTGTCAGATTAAGTGAAACTGTAGGGCACCCACCTGGTGTTGCAAACAATTGCCTGTTGTGGGAAAAACCTCCACATATCTGATGACCTAAAGTGAAATATTTTATGTGAGTAGTAAAGGAGACTTTCAGGGAAGAAACACACAGTAGGAAAAAGATGGGTTTTTCCTACATAGGAAAGAAAAGAGCTAAGTAAGCATGGTGCCCGATGAAGGGCTGTCTCAGGAAAACAAGCTCAAAACTTGGTGCTACCAAATTACCTTACTACTTCAAATTCCACTTCCTCATCCACAAAGTGAGTATTCTGGTCTAGATCAGGGGTCACAAATTCAAATGCCTGTAAGAATCTGTAGATATTTATAAATGACTGAAGGGGGGGTTTGCTGGGAGGACAGTAGCGAGTGATAGAGGCTGATGGAAACTGGAAAGCAAAGGCCTGTTGCAAAAAAAAAGCAAGTGTTTCGGTGCTTAAATTCAGGCCACTGCCAAGTAAGAATGTGAGCACCGCATGACTAGATCTTCTGGCTTGTCCAAAGAGGCTGGAAATCAGGATTTATTTGTGATATTAAGGGCAACTAATTCCATGTATTAATATATAGATAGCCATATTGTGTATGCTAAGCCAAGTACATCTGCAGGCCAGGTGAGACCTATGGCCAAAAGTTTGCAACCTTTGGTTAGATAAATTTCTTTCTAATATAATATAATCTGGTTGCTTATTTTATAAACTAATGAGATTGTATATTTTACCCATTTTCCAATACCTTGGCTAAGAGGGAACATCAGACAAAATGACAGGGGAGAAAAAGTGTAGTCTATGAAGTGAGAAGACAAGTTCAAGTCCCTCCTTTACGCTTTAGAACTATATGGCTTGACTTGTAAACTGACATTTTCATCATCTGTAAAAGAAGGAGAATTACATTCCTTCTAATTTGTAGGGTAAGGGTAATATTTGAATAAAATTGTGGAAATAAAAGCACTTTGTAAATTCTAAAGCACTAAAGTATAGAATGATTACTATATTGTCTAACTCCCTAAATATCAATTTAGGAGAAAAAACTTTGAGAATAGTCGAATATCACTTACTGTGAAAAATGAGAGAATTCTCAGAACTTCCAGTAGAGGCTAATAGTTGTTCTGATGTTAAATCTATCAAAATTATTAAATTAAGCAGAATGAGGTTTCAAACCTTCAGGTAATTTATAGCACACACTTAGTGCTACAACTTGAAGTGTCCACTCTGACAATTGGGTAAAATTCACTCAATTCAGGGTCTCTGACGAGATCACATGGTGGCCATCTTGTAACTTCAAATGATGCACAGGGACCTGCTGAGACTGACTGAATCTACAATGTGTAATGAGAGCTCTGAGCAATCTCCATGGCTGTAGGCTAATGAAGAACCCCACATGGTGAGATCTGTGTCAGTCTCTAGTTCCCTCCCACTCTGAAACTAAACCACAGGGAGGGTTTCAGCCCTGACCTAATCCCTTCCTATTGGTCCTAGATGTGTTATTCCTAACTGTTCAGGGGACCTCCCCATTGTTCACAGATAATCCTTAGACTTACCTGGGTAACCCTGGGGAATGGCTAAGTAACCCTGTAGTCTGCTCCTGTGGTATCTCACTTAAAGTGGATCCTCTCATTTGTGCAAATCACAACACTTCATAGTATCAATTAAGTGATCCCCTGAAAACAGCTTAGGCCAGGGGTTGGCAAACTTCTTCTGGAAAAGGTCAGACCATCAATATTTCAGGCTTCATGAGCCACAGGATCCTCATCACAACTACAACGCTACGGTAGTATGAAACCAGCCACACACTATCCATAAATGAATGAGCATGGCCATGCTGTAATGAAACCATATGTAGCAAAAATGCAGAGGCCATAGTTGGCCAACCTCCAGCTTACACTATTCATTCCTTTCAGTCTGTGAGCTGCAGTCAATACCAGATGATTTTAACTTTGGGGAAAAATATTTTTAGAAAAAAGGATGCCAAGCAAAACTAACAAAACACTGCAGGATGATCTACATAATGGATTTTGCTTTCTTCTCAAAGCAAATCTATGACATGGTTATTTGCTCCCTGTTTTACATGTGCAGAAATTGAGATGTAGCAAGCCTAACCGACCGGCTCACAAGTACAGAACAAGTAGATGGCAGAGCCAGGATTTCATCCCAGGCCTCTCTGGCTCCACCTTGCCCTTTCACCAACGCACTCTGCTGCCCATGGGGCATGCTCCGCAATTTCTGAATGCCTGCAAAAATTCCTGAGCTAATCTTATATACGTATTCTCATTAAACTTTCATTAAAGAAAGTGCATAATGAAGTGAGTATTTTTTAAAATGTAGCTGAAATGAATCATGCTTAAATCTAAAAGGAAGAATAAGGCTAAATTCAATTCACTATCCTTTTATTTTCGATTAGGCAGATAAACTTTCATTTACAAACTGTTTTGTAGAAGAAGCCAATGAAGGAATAACAGGCCCATTTCTGATGCAGTAGACTTTTCTAGATAAGATAAATCCTTTTTCTGGCATTTTCACAGGGACTTCTCACTCTCTCACTGCAATGTCACCAGGAACATGTTCTGCTTTTTCTTGTACTTAAGTCTGAAGCACAAATCTGTTTTGCAAATCTAACAAAGTCGATACTATGGACCACCCAGGAGATGACCATTAAAAAGAAAGAAACCTATTATTTAAAAATCCAAATATTTAGCAGGAAGAAATCATGAACATGATACTCTTTCTATTGAGGATCTAGTAAACCACGCTTAAATGGGTTTTTAAATGTATTTTCTTAATATTGAAAATGTTTTCTAAAATGTACCTTCAACTTTGTTGGAGGTCAGAGCTAGTCACTGTTGAAGGTTTTGCAACACATCTGCACATTATCACTTTAGGTGCTAAGAAAAATTAGTTTACAATCCTTTCATGATAACCAAATTTTTCTAGCTATAAATTACCATAAGGAATAAATGTAAAATTAATAAAGTAATGCAAACAAGTTTCTTTGTCATCTAATCAGGAATATGCTTTTAGCTACTAAAACATAGATGTTAAACATGTTGAAACAAACCATTAAAGCCATGTGTAGATCTTTAAAAAACTGGAAAGTGCCTATTGTCCACAGAGCTGCCTAATCACTACACTAATAAAAAATCTGAAAGTTCTTCAGCGAAGTAAGATTTGTGCTTTGATAACCAAGAAGATGAAGCTTAATATAAATACACTGGTGGTTGTGTTCCAGTTATGCTTTCCTGAAAGGGATATGGAAGATGAAACTGATAAAGTAAAATCAAAAACCTGGGAAGCATAGTGAAACATTTTAACTAGAGGAGCTTGGGTTTAATGCTATGTCATAATAAAAATTCACATGTTAATCATCCCCTGTAACTCTTTGTGCATGTTGTAGATTTACGTAGTACTTTAGAAATAAAATACAAAGACCTGGAGTATAAGCTGGCAAAAGCTCTGGATCCAACCTCCAAAATAGCCAAAATTCTATTTTCAGAGAACAAAGGTAACTCTAACTCTGTAAATACAGGGCTTGCAGTAGTGTCCTTTTATTGTCTTCCCATCTTCGGTGACTAGCACAGGGTCTGGCAATAATAATAGTAAAAATAACAACTAGCATTAATTCCATCCTTTCCATGGGCCAGGATCTGGGCCAATAGGACTTTTCAGAAAATGCTGATTTAAGCCTCAACACAACCTGATATTACTAAGTGCTGAGTAAATTTATATAAATAAGCAAATAAATTAACTTATATACTTGTAATCAAACTTTAAAGGAAATAAGGACTTCATTCTCATAAGGAGCTCCCAGCAGCTCATTTATAAGCTGGAGAGAAACTTTGCAATGCACATAACCAACCCCTCCCTAACTCCTCACTTGAACATGGATGTAAAGTGGAAGAAAAATATTTTACCAACAATGAACTAAAATCTATTCTATCAAAATTATTCATTTTAGGCCAATTTTTTTATATTTCCTCTTGAAAATCAAGCAGCCATTTAGCTAACAGAAAGATTAAAACTTAAAAGTTAGACAAAGAAACCTATTAATGAAAAAATATTGATACACAGAAGTCTTGAATCAACAAACCAGTTGACTTGTAGTCAAGGTTGAAAGCAAGTTCATTCAAGGCTCCAACCCTGGCTTCTGGAGATTTAGTAAAGGCTTCACAGACAAGATGATATTTGAGCTGGTCTGAAACGCTCAATGGGAGTTGGCCAGGGTAAGAAGTGAGGAAGGTATTTCAGGCTTCAGAAGATCAAGGCCTTTTCTGGGAGTAGTGACACTCTCAGCATAGCCAAGACAAGGGGCACAGTTGAGTAAGCGGTAGGATATGAATCTGGGGAAGGCAATCAGGGATCTAAAGAGAACTTGAGGTCCCATAAGTGAATTTGACTTGCTTCTAGAAGCACCAGAGAGTCAGGCGTAAAATCCTCAGATTTGTTTTGGGTAGCAACAACTCAGCTGTACGGAGATAGCAGGTGAAATTGCAAAGAAACTGGTGGCAGAGAGAGGTGGCAAGGCTCAAAAATGAGGCACCAGCAGTGGGAATGGAGAGTAGGTAGATTTTACAGGTAATTTATAAGTAGAATCAATAGAGTTGAGTAATGTTAGGAAAAACATGTTAACTTGGTGGTACTTGTTTAAATTTTTTTTGCTATGTTTCTTAACTGCAACACTGTATTAAAACCGAAAAGACAGAAACAATCTCAAGTCAATAGAACTACATACCTAGGGGAGCAATATTCATTACAGTGTTTGGGCTTTTTCCAGACAAAATTATGAACAGTCCCTAGAAGGCCCCAAAGCCAGATGTCTTCTTAGCAAATATCAGATACTATTAGTTTTGGTAGGATCAGCAGCCAAAAAAAAAAAAAGTTTAAAAAATAACTAAAAACAATCTAACATGAAGCACTTGAAGAATTTTTCAAATGATGGAAATAGTGAAATATTAAAAACTAGGGCTATAGAACAAGCAATGGTAGAGGTAAATAAAATAATTATACAATATTAAAACTAAGACAGTGGACTTCAAAATTCAGGGAAGACTATAATTTCTTGCTGGGAATAAGAGCGATCAGGAAAGGTTTTATGATAAAAGACATTGGTGTTAGACATTAAACTGTGTAGTAACTCCATCTGCAGAGTTAAGGAAAAGTCATAAGCAAGAATAAGAAAATTAAGATAGAAAAGGTAGAATGGGGCCAGCTTGTGATGGATCTTGAATGCAACATGAGAGGGACTCATTAGAAATGGGTTGAACAAAACCCACTCCCTCCATGGGAGGGAGTTGAAGCACCATGCTTCAGGAAAAGTCACTTGTCAGATGTAGGTAAAAAGTAGGGAATGGATGAGGCCATAGGGTAGGAGCAATAAGAACAGATATGGGAGAAATTTTTGAGGCAAAAACAAAAAGAAATAGTAGGCGGGGCTTGATAAGATTGGAATTGGAAAACACTCAGCCTAGTTCCAGTGGGGAGCACAATTGGGAGCTAATTAACAACAAGATCACAATGAAGCCAGAGAAGGTCTAATTGTGGGTTGGTATTTGTGGTAAGATCAATCAGTCCAGTTTTTCTGCTGAGTCCTGTCTCTTCATGGCCGCTGGAATTGCAGCAGCTGTCCCACAATCAAGATAACTACTCAGACCGCAGTTGACCTAACTGGAGCAGCAGGGTCAGGGGAGAATGGAAAGATCCAAGGCTTTGATGATATTGAGTCATTGCTTTAACTAACCATGTGACTTTTGGCTATATGCTAAAATGTTGTAATAAATTTCCTTATTGTAAAAAGAAATCATGGTTTATGACTTTTCTTTTACTCAGTAACATGAGAGCAGGAGTAGAAAAATCAGATGGTGAAGTCTACTCAGAATTGGAGATTTGCAGAGCAAGTAAAACAGGACATGGAAAACCAGAGTCTGAAAGCTACAAAGCTAGCAAGAACCAAGTTCAAATGGCAGACCAAAAGGTCCATATGAATAAGGAGACAGGTGGGGCCAATATGGTATGTCAAGGCAATGGACAGGGCAGAGCTGCAACAGAGAGAATAAAGACAAGATTCAATAGGAGAGAAGATGCAGAAGAGATAGAACCATAACCAATCTTGTCTAAGAGCACTCCAGATGAGGAGTGTGGCTGTGCCTAGATCCAGAGGCCAGAGATCTCTCAGGAAAGGATTGAAACCCCAGATAAGTGTTCAGGTTCCTGAAGATAATAGAAGAAGTCAGCAAGAGCAGACTCTTCATGGGCTGAGAAGCAAGCAGGTGTGAGTGGAAGATGGAAAAATTATGGGATACAAGGATAGAGCAGAGTTAAAAATACAAGTTTTTGGGAGACGATGAACAAATAATAGTCTGTGATGGTGGGAAGCAGGAAATTTGCTAACCTCTGCTCCCCACTCCGAGAGCCAGAGAAAAAGGAAGAAGTGACCACTAATGATGAATTTGGCTCAGGAACTTGTAACTTAGAATAAAGCCAAGATTGAATTTTGGCAAGAGTAAAGGGAAATGCTAAAGGGAAAGGTTAAAGAATGTGAGGTTTGTTTAATACAATACTGGAGTGTGGTAGGAGAGCAAGGTAGGAGGAAGACAGGTGTGGCATGGGAGGCTGGAGCTGAAATCTATAGACAGAAAGCAGAAGTATCAGGGGGTGACCATTTTCAAAAACAGAAATGTGGGTGGCAGCTAGTTGGGTATTTGACTAGAAAGACATAAAAGGGCTGAGAGGAGAGAACAGAGCTGGGAGAATAAACTAAGGGGAAATTGTGGTAATTTAACAGCCTGGCAGAATAAAAATTGTAATAAATTTGGAACTAGGCAGCCCTAGATCTCAGTTCTGACTCTGCTATTTACTAGCCATGTGACTTTAAGCTTCTGTTTCCTCATCATTAAAATGGAAATTAAAATGCCTGCTTTGCAGGGGATTTAATATGATTTTATGATAATCTGTGCAGAATTACCAGCACCACAACAGCATTTAGTGGACACTCAATAAGGTGTCCACTCCATCACTACAGCTAGTGCTCAAGCTTCTAGGCCTGCCAGTGAAAACAACTTTTGAAGGTACAGTTCAGATGAGGGTGATGGGGGGACAGAATTTCCCCCAATGGCATTCCTCCCAAAGTATACAATACTAGGAGAGAACAAAGCCATTGGCTTAGCAATGAAAAAGAGTAAAAATTCTGAATTAAACTCTCAACAATTCAGCAGTCCTGGGCCTAAAAAGACCTAAAGAGGCATTTCACACACAGTTGTAGAGACAAATTTTGTGCTCTGCATTTTCTTTATTCAATGAGTCAGCCTATTATCTGTACTTGCAAATTAACTCTAATTAACAGATAAAAGTGATGTGGTGATTAGAACTGCCTGATAATCAACTACCACAAAAAGCCCAAGTAATAAGTAATAATTACCGTATCATTTCATAAGGGAATTTTTTCCTGACTAAAATTAGCACACACTTGAGATAAACTACAGAACTGGTTTAAAGTTTTGCTTAGCTTTCCATGCCAATGATTCCCAAATTCAAATCTCCAATCCCAGCCTTTCCATTGAGGGCCAAACAACCTCTCTGACCTCTCCCCTTCAATATCTAATACACAACTCCAACTTAGCATGGTGAAAACAGGACACTTCTGCTTCCAAACTAATCCCTCCCTAGGACTCCCTTCCTCAGTAAGAGACACCACCACCCATCCAGTTATGCAAGCCCAAAACATAGGAATAAACCTTGATTCATGCTTTTTTTAAATTCTCCTATATGCATCCATTAACAAAGCTGTGTTGCAACCATTCAAGTTCACGGGATTCAGGCAGATGGAAGAATATTCATGGAGCCATTGGAGATGCTTGGCATGCCTTTATTCAAGGGTGGGCAATCCATGCACGCAGCAAGCTGCGTGTCCCCCTGTATGTTGCCTGTTCCTCTGCATGGCACCCAGTGGGGAACCCCTATCCCCGTAAGTACTAGATACAAACGATGCTGGCAGAGTGCCAACAGATAGTATGCAACAGCTCTAGGAAGAGTTTATCAGACCCAGTCTCAAGGCTATGAGAACACTACTTATGGGCCCAATTTTCAAGATTATGGGAAACTGTTTCCCTTAGTTGCCCAGACATCTGGGTGAGAAAGCCAGACTGCCTCCGTTTACCCTACACAAGCCCTGTGAGCTTTCACCTAAAGTATGTTCCAAAGCCATGACACCTCTCTCCATCATTTCTCACCTGGATTATTAAATGACTAACCCCTAACCATTCTCCCTACTCTTTCACCATCCATTCTCCACCAAACAGCCAGAGAAACCAAGAGAAGCATAAATCAGATGGTGTTGTCCTCTTGCTTAAACCCCCCAATAGTTAATTGCTCTTACAATGAAATCCAAACTTTTTCCCACAAGGCTCACCTAACCTCACACCTGCCCACCTCTCTGACCTCAGCTCTGGTCATTCTTCCCGGCACACAGTGCACTCTGGCCACTCTTGCCTTCCTTTTGTTCTTTGAACACGTGAAGCTCATCCCCACCTTTCCCTTGCTTGTCCCTCAGCCTGGAATATCCTAGTAGCAGACCTTGTCGTAACTGGCTCTTTCTTTTCACTGAGGAGGAATTGTTACTCCCTCAATGAGGATGAGCCGATCTTAGTAAGTATCTCCTTCCAGCCTTTCTCTGTAGCATTATACTGTTTTATTTTTCCATACTTGTTGTCAACATGACATATAGTAAGCACTCAACAAATATCGAATTAACAGGAACAATACAGAAAAACACATACACAATCTTTCTTCAGTTGAAGTATGGTGAACATATCAGAATTAACAGCATTCTACTCAGGACAGTCAAGTGTCAAGGTCACCTAGAATTCACCTTTAATTCAAAAGTTGCTCAAAAACATGCTGGATGGACTCCAGCCAGCTCCTGAAGGAATGAGGAAGAGCAGAGGTAAATAGTCCAGAGCAAAATGCACCTGTAGCCTTTTACAGCTTCACAGTTCACACCTGCAGGCACTGTTCTGGCTAGGAGCTTCTCAGAGCAGCTAGGATGCTCCTGAGAAAGACCCACATTGTTTTCCTTGAAGAGCCTGTGCATACAGCCCACCCCAGGCAGGCAGAGTCACCAAGCAGCAGAGCAGCTCCAAGAAGACTCAAGGGCAAGGGACATTTGCTCCCACGATGGAGAGAATATTGCTGAATCTCATTCTTTGTACAACTGTCTTGTATACACACACAAACCAGTATCAGTTGGATTCTTCCTGTCAATCACCACAACCCTGTAACTACTATGCAAAGGCTTTCAAAGTGTGCAGAGTACTCAAAGGTATTTTGTGGAAGGTAGTACTTCTGGGCAACGCTATAAAGTCACCTACAATACTTTTTGCAGCAGAGAACTGGACCTCAATTAAAAAAAATATTTTGCCAATCTATGTGAAAGAGTATATGAATATGTCAAAAATCACAAAATAGTTTGTGTTTTACTTTGAAAAACAAAACTGAGGAAAGACCAAAGCAGGTTTTACCGTCCAAATCCTCCAGATTCGATCAATGGGACCCAGGTAGTTTAAATGACTTGCTCAAGATCCCCCAGCAATTCAGAATATTTTTCATACATAACACCTTATGTTTTGCCCATTTTTAAAGATGTAGAAAAGTGACCGATTGTGAAGGATACTTTCTTTACTTTGCCCTTGCTCAGGAGTTTCGGTAAAATTAACCTCACGGGATGTTTTCTATGAGGCAGTCAGGCACAATTGAATTCAACAAGGTCACAATCTCGGGCGGCGGGGGAGGACTTTTTTCATCTCACATCTTATTACACTGTTTTTCCTTTCCTCTTGCTACATGTAATTTTTGGAAGTAGAATGCCTTCACACTAAATTCATCTTGGAAAGATTTCCCAAGAAATTAGAGCTCCAAGTTTTCCAGACATTGCAAAACAAAGCCCATATTTGCCTTTCTTTAACAAGACTTGGCAGCCTGCCTCAAAAGCTGACATTACTCAGCATGTACCCTCATGGCGTAATTCCCAAATCCTCTACAATCCTACAAAAGCATTTTCTTTCTTTCTGAAGAAATAGTGGCTTTCAGATAAGACTCTTCCACAATCTGAACCAGCCACTTCCTTTTCCAGTGAGAAGGTGATGGGAACCCAACCCAGGGAGGAGGCTGCCACACCTATAAAGGTGCACGTTTGAATCCCAAATGCATTCATTCACTTAGGACATTTCTTATAATCAAAATGAATTTATTTACTTCATATATTTCTGATTACTTCTCTCTTTCAATTTATAATAATTGGACAGTTGTTTTAATAGGATACAAACAAAATAGACAATTTCTGCTTGAGTCCTTAAAGTCTGTCCTGATGTTATAAGTGCAAAATGCCAGATCAGTTTATTTACTTATTACACGAATAATAAATGCTTATTTGGAAAAATTTTAAAATATGTAACAAAAAAAGTAAAAATCACCTAAAATTCATCCACCATTCAGAGAGAGAATCCTCACTAATATTTTGGTAATTGACATGTATGTCTTTCTATGCATGTATACATAATGTATGATTTTATGTGAGTGAAATCATATAAGTCAGTGTGGACAATTCTTGGTTTATTCTACAGTCTTTTGATAAGGGCATCAGTCTCCCCTTCCCCTGTGCCACCTCCCCTCCTGTCGTTGGTGAATGGAACAGCCTAGTATATGTCCTTCCATACCTCCCTTCAGATTCATACACTCTTATGCCAATAGCTATAATTTATTAAGTGCTTAAAATATTTTTCCAGCATCTTGCTTCATGCTTCTTCCACCATTTATTTTTCAAAGATGTGTTGTTATCATGTTTTTTGGAGTATAAGATGCACTTTTTCCCCCAAATTTGGGAGGAAAATGGGGGTGTGTCTTATAGTCCAAATGTAGCTTACCTGGCTCGCTGTGTGTGGAGTGGGGGGCAGGGGGTGAGCTGTGGTCTATTTTATTTATGTTATTAAATATTTTACCACATTTTTTGCTTCAATTTTTTTCCCTATTTTCCTCTTCTAAAACCTAGGTGCGTCTTATGGTGCGGTGCGTCTTCTAGTCCGAAAAATTCGGTACTTTCTAGGGCTCCTTTCACCACCAATGTTGCTTCCTGTCTCACTCATCTAGAAACTGAAAGCCCAGCTTCCTCACGCGACGGGGCCCCCACACCTGACACTGCAAAAGGCCTGCAGGGGTGCTCTATTTCTCCCTTTCTGCTTCCTTTCGATTTGTAGCACAAGGCCTCATACAAAGGGCAAGACAATATAATAAATAACATAAATGGACAACGTTGGCACATAAATAAAGGTCACAATTATGACTAAATACATGGGGACCTCTTGGTTATTTCTACAAAGATAAATAAGAAAATGCTAGCCATATGAATGACCTCATTAAAAATTTGACCAGGGCAAGTATTTAATGACCATAATCCCAGCATTTTTGCAGTGTGCAACATTTTAAAAACATTAACATCGCATAACATAACATAAAAGCATAGCATTTGATTTTCTGATTTTTTAAAGATTAAGGGGATTCTTTAGCTAAAGGAACTAAAAGAAGGGATTATTAAGCACGAAAATACAAGTAAGCTTCCTGCTGAAGATTGCATTATTTCTTAATATTTAAATATGAGTGGAGACAGAGTTCACTATTTGAACTTGTATTTGTTTAACATATCCCATATGCTGGGGTATGTTAGACACTGTTAGACACTGTGGGAAAACAAAAGTGAAAAAGACAGAGCTCCTGTCTTCAATAAGCTTATAGTTGAGTGCAACACTGTCCAACAGAAAGATAATGCAAGGCACATGCATAATTTTTTAAAGTAAAAACAAACAGGTGAAATTAATTTTAGTAATAGATTTTATTTGACCCAATACACCTAAAATATTATTTCAACATGTAAACAAAATTTTAAAATGTCTAATGAGATATTTTATATACCTTTTAGCACGCTAAGTCTTCAATATCCAATGTGTGTTTTATAGTTACAGCACATCACAAATAGGGCTAGCCATATTTCAAGGGCTCAATACCACGTGTGGCTGGTGGCTCTGGTATTGGAAGTGCAGGTCTAATGCATCTGTCAGAACAAGCTAGTTTATGCCATGTACAAATAACCCCAACATCTCAGCTGCTTAAAGCATCAAAAATATATTTCTCTCTCAAGCTACTCTTGCAGCTCAGCAGGGGGCTCAGGTTTCTGCAGTTAACATTCAGGGACTCAGGCTCCATCTCAACACACGATCACAGTTAACAGGAAGGAAAAGCACTAGCTGTTAAATGCTTGCTTCCATCTGAAAGGAACACGTACTACTTCTGCCCAAAGCAACTCACAGAGCCAAAGGTGGTAAAAATGCAATCTTAACACCTGCCCAGAGAACTGAGAGATGGAATATTTGTTGCCCAACACCAATGATTATCACATGTATTAATCGAACACTATGAGTCAAACAATGTGAAAAACAAGAAGGGAAATAAAGAGGTAGATAGGTAGAGCCAAACTACAGCAGGGGGTGGAAGGTGATGAGAGCACTCGGACTAGGCATGGGACAGATAAAATACTGAGGGAGTTAGGGGAGTGCAAGGTTCCTTCTGGCACCAAAGGAGAAGCACCTATAAGTAGTAAGTACTTTCCCTAAACTATCTTACACATCTGGAAGATGGTACCACCTAATTCAATCAAGGCTAGCCTTGAAAAACCAGGTATCTCATCTCTACTATAAAGTACAAATTGCCCCTGCACAGGCTCTATAAAAATGTACAGTACAATATGTATTAGACACACACATACACTTTGAAGGTAACTATGTGTAAATTGTTTTTTTAAACCACTAACTCTGAGCTTCTGAAACAGCTGTCTCTGAACCAGCCATCAGTTCACTTAAACCATTATAAAATCTCAGAAAAGGGAAAGGAAGGGGGAGTAATCTGTAGTGATTAACACTGCACTATGTTCCAGGAAAACTCTTTAAAAACCTCCAGCAGAACAAGGAATGCAATGAAAGACCAAACATAGTACCAAAAAGATCATTAGAATTTCCTAAGCAATATCCTGTGAAGTTATGGCAAGACTGGTTAAGGAACCTTCTCCTTCACCCTTGATATCTTTCCCTGACCATTTGGAAAGGTGCTAGCTGTATTTGGGGATATTTTGTGGATTATAGAGTTTGAGATTATTAGATTTAAAAGTATCAAGGAATGTACAACACTTGAATGCCACCTTTCCAAAAACACCTTGTGAAAACAGAGGACAACCTGTCCCCCTACATTTTCACAAGTGGGTGCAAATGTAATAGAAACTTCAGAAAAAGACAATTACACCTTGTAGAATATCTACTGTTTTGCCATACGCTGCATAAAATATATCTTGTCAATTACTAAAAGCAGCTTATAAGATATGCAAAATAACCTAAAGTATTTCTCTTCAAGTACAACTTTATCCCCAAATCATATCTGTACCTAGGAACCAAATGGCAGACAATTCTCTATTAGCTCTGGTAATGGTAGGGTCACTAATGTATAGTCCAGAAAAGATTATAACAATTATAGCAATATAAAATTGTAGAATGTCCACTGTTCTACTGTGTTACAAAAGATGCATCTCATTCTGTCATTCATTTAAGGTAAAAGCACACTCATAGTAGCCAAAAAGTAGAAACAACCCAGATGTCTACCAACTGATAAATAAATGTAAAATAGTATATTTGTACAATAAAATATTATTTGGCAATAAAAAGGGAAGTATTGACACATGCTACAACATGGATAAACTTTCAAAATGTCATGCGAAGTGATAGAAGCCAACCACAGAAGACCACATATTACATGGTTCCAACTACTTGAAATGTCCAGAACAGGCAAAACTACAGAGACAGAGAATACATTAGTGGCTGCAGAAAAGCTGGTAGAAGGGAAAGGCAAGTGATTGCTAATGGGTATGCAGCTGGGGTTTGTTTTTTTGGCTGGGGGGTTGGTAATGAGAATGTTCTAAAACTAGGTGTGGTGATGGTTGTACTACTCTGTGAATATATTAAAAAGCATGGAGTTGCATACTTTAAATAGGTAAATTATGTGGTTATAAAAATTATATCTCAGTAAAACTACTTTAAATGCAAGGTGTGTTTGTAGGGAACCACAGATAGACCATTCTGACCAAATAAAATAATTTTTATAGTAGAGAAATGGAAACTAAAACTGGAAAGCTAAGTTGTCACCACGGTATGCTAGAAACCCTTTGATGCAAAGAAAAGGATTCTGAACTGTATTCCCTGCTTCCCAGCTGATTGCCTTAGGATAATAAAGAATCTGAAATCTAGTAAATACCCCAAATATGACTGCTCTTCTTGTCCTCATTAAGAGGTCCCTGATAATTCTATGTGGTGCATTCACCTTTCTGGAGCCTCTGGGTTGGCCTCTGGGGCCTCTATAGTCAGGGGTTTATGTGACCCCTTGGAGTCAGACCACTCTCCCAAGACCAGAGGTGTATCCAACAATCCAATTTACTTGTGTAGATAATAGAAGACAGCTTGATTTTTAAACCCTTAGAAAGCAGAAATTTCAGAGCCTTGAAATTCTAGAAATATTCACATAAATAATTAGACTGGTAACTTATCTTGGGGTAACAGATTCTCACTAGACTAACAAGTGAAAGGCCACTGAGCTCAATGATGGTTATGTTCACTAGAAGTCACTCAGCCAGACACAGGTCACCAGTGGGAAGCTGTCAGAAAATATCAGTGTGTGGAGGAGAGTGATCCTTACAAGAACAAGGGAGATGCTGAAAGTCGCTCAAGATGACTATAACTTTCCCAGCTTAGATAGATCAGGCCTTTGAGCTACAGGAGGAAGCATATAATTCTTTCCATAATTCTCTCTACTGTACAAAATAATTCAAAGTACACATGCATCATAAAGTTTGGTGTGTTAAGAGCACTGACAATTTTTTTGTATTTTTAATATATTTTATTGATTATGCTATTACAGTTGACCCATTTCTCTCCTATCATTTCCCTCCACCCTGCACACCCCCTCCCACCCACATTCCCCCCTTTAGTTCATATCCATGTGTCGTAAGTTCTTTAGCTTCTATTTTCCCCACACTATTCTTGCCCTCCCCTGTCTATTTTCTACCCACCGTCTATGCTACTTATTCTCTGTACCTTTTCTCCCTCTTGCCTCCTCCCACTCCCCTGTTGCTAACCCTCCATGTGATCTCCATTTCTGTGGCTCTGTTCCTGCTCTAATTGTTTGCTTAGTTTGCTTTTGTTTTAGGTGTGGTTGTTAATATCTGTGAGTTTGCTGTCTTTTTACTGTCCTATTTTTATCTTCTTTTTCTTAGATAAGTCCCTTTAACATTTCATATAATAAGGGCTTGGTGATGATGAATTCCTTTAACTTGACTTTATCTGAGAAGCACTTTATTGGCCCTTCTATTCTAAATGAAAGCTTTGCTGCATAGAGCAATCTTGGATGTAGGTCCTTGACTTTCATAACTTGGAATACTTTCCAGCTCCTTCTTTCCTTAAGGTCTCTTTTGAAAAATCAGCTGACAGTCTGATGGGAACTCCTTTGTAGGTCCCCTTATCCCTTGCTGCTTCTAGAATTCTCTCTTTCATTTTAATCTTGGTTAATGTCATTATGATGTGCCTTGGTGTGTTCCTCCTTGGGTCCAACTTCCCTGGGACTCTCTGAGCTTCCTGGACTTCCTGGTAGTCTATTTCCTTTGCCAGCTTGGGGAAGTTCTCCTTTATTATTTGTTCATATAAGTTTTCTACTTGTTGCTCTTCTTCCCCTTCTGGTACCCTATAATTCGGATGTTGGGACATTTAAAGATGTCCTGGAGGTTCCTAAGCCTCTCCTCACTTTTTTGAATTCTTGTTTCTTCCTTGTTTTCTGTTTGGTTGTTTGTTTCTTCCTTCTGGTCCACTCCATCAATTTGAGCTCCAGTTTTTCTCCGATCTCTATTGATTTCCTGTGCGTTTTCCTTCATTTCACTTACTGTAGCCTTCAGTTTTTCATCTAATTTGTGAGCAAAATCAACCAATTCTGTGAGCATCCTGATCACCAGAGCTTTGAACTGTGCATCTGATAGGTTGGCTATCTCTTGGTCGCTTAGATGAATTGTCTCTGGGGCTTTGATTTTTTCTCCCATTTGAGCCATTTTTGGGGTTTTTTGGTCTGGTAGAGGCTGTTACATAGTGAGGGGAGGAGCCTTAGGTGTTCCCCAGAGTGGGGCAACCCAGTTGCTGGGTAGTGACGCTGTATGTGGGGGCAGGATCTGAGAGGGAACAATGGGACTTGCTCCGCTCTCTCTAGGATTCCAGTCCCTTCTGCTACTTCCCCTTCACCTGGGTTATCTGCAGGTGAATGTGGGACCACCTGGTCAGCCAGCCGCCTGGTGTGGCCTTACTGGGTCTGCACCATTGCCACCCCATGCCCGGGGTTCTACTAACCACTGACTGTGTGCCTTGGGTCTGCTAGCTGCCTCCTGCATGCCTGGGATCTGCCAGCCACTGCTGCCTGCGTGCCTGGGTCCGCCAACCTCCACTTTTTCCTGCTGCAACTCTGCCCCTCTTACTGGTCTAGATGAATGGTTGTCAAACTTCCACACAGTTCAATTTTCTATCAGTTCTGGTTGTTTTCTTATTTCTAAATCTTTGTTGTCCTTAATTTTGGTTGCGCGAGGAGACACAGTGTGTCCACCTACGCCTCCAACTTGGCCAGAAGTCGACAGTTTTATTAATACTAAAAATAAACCAAGAGAGGGACATCTGTAATAGCGTCAAAAATTAGAAAAAAGAAAAAAGAAAAAAACAAGAGAGAAGACCTAATTTCTCCTCTGGGTTTCTTTCTTTTTCATTTAAGACCACAAGGAAGACAGAATTTTTTTAATGAAAAGGCACATAACAAATATGC
This sequence comes from Anoura caudifer, assembly GCA_004027475.1. NCBI lineage: Eukaryota > Metazoa > Chordata > Mammalia > Chiroptera > Phyllostomidae > Anoura > Anoura caudifer. Next base: position 59,464 of record PVKU01005536.1, on the reverse strand, counting down.
ATACAAGTCATTGGAGAGTCAATGAAGAAACCCCTAAAATAAATTAATAGTCAAAATGGAAAGCAGTGTTCCTACCTTTGAGCAGACTTACAATTTTAGCTCTAACTATTCAGAATAGAATGTATTCCAGTTCCCAGTTTCCATGTATCTAATGATATCCAAGTTACTTCTAAACTTAGGACAGTTATCAATGACTGAACAAAAAGTGAATGAAATCTCTAATATAACATGATAATTCTCTGATACAGTAAAAAGGCAGGATTTCATAAGGCCTCAGAGACAAACCCTCCCTGGGGCTCCCTAATGTCAGCACCTGCTCAATCCCTGCCCCTCCATTTTCCAAGCAGAAGCAGCAACCTCCCCTTCCAAGTTTGGTTCTGCCCCAGACTTTGATGCCTACACTGGTATAAGAAATTAGTTGGCATTAGTCAGCACTCATTGACGGGTGGTCCATGTGAATTCTGAGTTGAAGGAAAATACTAACCAGAGATTTTTAAACCACCATGGGTAATCCACCTGTGGTTAATTAAGTGGCAACACGGACAAACCACAGGTATTTTACTTCCCTTTAAATGCCCCCAACTGCTCATGGTGACCCTCGGCATCAACAGACTACTCCTGGGTATGCTGGGTGGTCTGCCCACTGACATCCTAAGTGACCCATGAATATAGGTACCCCCTTTCCTTTTCTGCTTCTGTATCATTAAAGGAAGAAGCAGGGCAAGAATAAAGACACAGGCATTATGAACAAAATCTGCAAGCTATTCTGAGGACATAGTCTTTTTTTAGTACCTAGAGTCTTTTACGATTATTTTTTCTCTCATTTAAAAAGAAAAACTTAGCTAAATACTATGCCAGCTACATTCCAAGCATAATTTAATTACTTCTATTATTCAAACACAAATTATTCATACTTCTAATTACAATAGCTACTTTAAACAAATACAGTCTTCCTCCAAGTCCATTTATTTATTTTTGTAAAACCATACAGTATTTCTTGTTACTCTCCACCTAAATGGAGAGGCAGAAAGTATCTCAGCCTTTGGGGCAAGAGAAAGCACCATTATCACCTGTTCTTGGAGGTCACAAGCAAACCCCCCTGAGGTCTGAAGTTTTATTTTCAAAACCACCTCTCACATGGAATCTGTAATCTGGTTGAAGGAAAAAGATGTTAACTGCCATGGCCCTAGAACCAAAGCTTATTTTGTCTCTCAGCCAAATGAGGCTACAATTCCTAACAGAATGGCATAATAAGCAATCTTCTAAGAGCTATAGTCAGTAATTTACTAAAATTACTCCAAAAGACAGCATAGGAAGCATAAAACTTTTGCTAAGTATAATATTTCTCTTTCTATAATTTAAAAAATGGATTTAGAAGTAAACTACTAGGTGGATTTAAATATGAGAAAACTACAAATCTATTCAGGATGAAAATAAGCAAGTGGCTAGAGCTAATGATGACCTTAATATGTTCAAAATTAATAGAAAGAGAAAAAATAGGAAATGTTCTAAGGCTGGAAAATCTAGAGGCAAGTATATGCCTCCCAAGCAGAAAAAGCTAATGTTAGGCATTAAAACACATGCATTCTCCCTCTGGATGATCTTCACACAAATTATCTACAGAAATCCAAGTATCAAGGAAAAAATATGCACACAAAATTTAATATTCAAATATATACTCTGGGAAAAGTAACAGCAAAAGCATTTTTGCTGAAATGGAATACAGTAGCCATTTAGAGCTAACACATTTATGACTATTATAAAATGTTATTGAGTAGGATTAATAAAAAAATAACCAAATGTTGAGTTCTAAAATGAAATCTGGAAATATCCCAGAATACTTCTAAAATCGTGTGTCCTATGGAGCATAAATACATGATCAAACACTGTTTGCCAAGAAACTGACAAAGATTCTAACATTCCTGAGTTACTTTTATGAAGGATGACTTCTAGAGAAACCATAATAATGTTATACATCTGAAATACATTTTTTTAAACACAAAAAAGTACAGCATGTTTGCAAACCATATGCCTGATGGAATTAACTTTCAAGGCCCCAAAGGCAATTTATATATATTTTGTCAAAAAAAGAGGTCATAGGCATGTTAACATGGAAAATAAAAAAGATGTGGGTGGGGGAGCTACACTAAGCATTCAGTAACGCCAGTCCCGATTCTCCAAACCTCTCCTTTTCTGTGCCCTTTTTCCCTCTACTCTTTTCAGATTTACAAGGCCCCTGGGTTTCATCCCTTCCCTAGTCCCCCATCAAAAATGAATTTGCAATGTAGATCTAATACTGCCACTTGGTTCCTGTGTCAATTTAGGCCGTGTTGCTACTCTCGGAGGTCTCTGCCGTCTTTCCCGTCGTGAAATGAAAGCTTTGTCCCGGTCGAGGTAATTTCAGCATTCAGAGAACTGGGGAAGCTATTTTCCCTTTGAAGTCGTCCTGTTAAACAACTGTCCATTCTGTCTTCCTATAAAGCTAGCCTTGCTGTAGCAAAGTCTCACATTTTAAATTGCTTGTTAAAGAAATTCCACTCCGTGCAAAATAAGCATGTTCTCTTTTTACATCAATGTCCCTCCACCTTTTCATTCAGCAACTCTAAAGAACCCTGCTCACAACCCATGTTGTCTCCTGACTGAAAAAGGTGGCAGGAATATAAAAGCATCCCTTTTATTAATTCAAAAGAAGGTAAACCACCCCACACATCATGAAGAAATAGCTATTTCCCAGCCAAGCATAAGCTTTCCTGTGTTTCAGAAATCCTACTTCTCTCTTGTCATTTGTAATCATGGAGGTGAAGCTGCACAGCTAATAGCCAGCAAAACAAGGACCCAAATCTCAAATGCCAACAGGGGCTCAGCAGCTCACAGAAAATACAAGATAAATGCCATGAACCAAGTGCATGAAATGGGGACAGGGAGGGATAGAGACAGCAGACCTCCTACAGGTGGCATTTGTGACTCAGTCACATTGTGGCCATGCAATGTTGCCAGATCATCGATTCTTTTTAAGAAACTTGAAATACAGATTTTCATGTAAAATTTTTAAGCAACTAATAGTAATTTGAATTTAAAAAAAATAAACACTGGGTAGAACTGTGGGTGAGCCAAGCCAGAGCCTTTGGTTGTCAGGGTGTGTCCCTCTGGTCACCATTTGGTGCATCTTTTATATAGTTACGATCACCTGGCCCAGACTCTGATGATTTTATCACTGGGATTTTACCTATAAAACTCAGGGGGCTTGAGTGATGTTGACAGTTAATTTAATGTATCAACTTGGAGAGTGTTTAGGGTGAGATTAACATTTAAATCAGTGAATTTGGGGTAAAGTAGACTGCCCTCCAAAATGTAGGTGTCATCCAATCATCTGAAGACCTGAACGGAAAAGAGTGGCCTCCCTGGGCAAGAGAGAATTGTCCAGAACACAGCTGTCGGACTTCATCTGCACCATCATCAGCTCTCCTGAGCCCAAGACTGCTGGCCCACACCGCAGATTTTGGACTCTCCAGCTTCTATAATCGCCTGAGCTGATTCCTAATATAAAATCACCATATATATGTGTATGTTTGTATATACATATAATATATATACACACATACACACGGATACACACACACATTCTATTGGTTCTGTTCCTCTGGAGAACCTTGACTGATACAACTGATTTGGCCGAAGTCACACAGAGAGTTTGCTGGGGGCGGTGGCAGGGCCAAGGGGGCTAGAAATGTTCTCTTTGCCTAGAATATGTCCCCATATACTACTACTATATTGGAGCAGTAATTCTTGTGGAGTGGGAGATGACATTACAAAGATGTCTATGAGCATGTATACACATTATAAAAACCTGAGCCACCACATACAACAGGTATTTCTCAGAGTGTTTTTGCAACATTACAGAATCATGTAGATTCTCATACTTATTTATATGCAGATTCCTAGGCCCAACACTAGATGGATCGAATCCAGCTCTCTAGGGCTTCAGCCTAGGAATCTGCATCTTGGCATTTCCCCAAAGTGATCCCTAGGTAAACCAAAGTTTGAGAGTCCTGGAGTAATTAAGAGGCAATACAGATTGGTGGCTAAGAGCACAGATATTGCAGCCAAATTGCCTGTGTTTGAAACCCCACTCCAGCACTCACTGCTACATGAGTGACCTTGGGCCTGTTACTGAACCCTGTGCTTCAGAGTGGAGGACACATCACACCTCATATTCCAGAGAGGATGTGAGGAGTGAAGGAAAGCTCCTAAACACTTACACATAATTAGCATTTAATTAACAGTAGCCATTAGTACTAACCATGAGTATTCCAGCACATTTCAGTACCATGTTAATCCATATTTACAGTGACATTCACAGTGGCACTTTAAAATCTTGAAATACTTTCAAAAGCAAAGATCAACGTGGTTAGATATTATGTTTCATTTATGCAAATTCTCTGTAACTTGGTAATGCTTTGTAACTTGGTAATATGTACGGTAACTTCCTGGAGATTAGAACATTTGATTAGGCAGAGTACCACACTGAACAATAACATGTAACAGAATTTGCTATATACGTGTAGCAGGTGGTGTGAAGACAATGAGAGAGATTTTTCTCAGGTAGTATGGTCTTTCCGCAGTACCACGCCTCTTCTCTGTTTCCATAAGGTTAGAGCTATATCTTATTTATGTTTTAGCTTTCCAGCCCTAGCTCAAACAGGCTCCACAATAGTTATTTAAAGTAAGTAGTCAGTAAATTAAATTTTCATACTAGCATAATGTCTTTGGTCCAACATTTTTTCACTAACAAACTCTCATGATAATTTCTAAAGATATACATACAGTATTTTAAAAATTAGGCTAGAAATTATATGGACACACAGAATATTTGTCTTCCTCCCACATACACCCCCAAAAAAGTCCAATCCTCATCTATCAATCTTTTATACCACCCAACTGTCAATCAGAGAGCACTTATCAGCTAATAAACTGAACCTGAACAGATACAGAAACTAGCATACAAGCAAAGGAAAGCAATATGAGAAAAAACTGAGAGAGACCAGAAATATAGTGGTCTTTTCTACCATTTAGACTGGATTATAAGCTTGGAATAACTTTGCATTTGAATTTAAGAAGGTTAAAAGTAGTCTTTTGAAGGAGTGGATATGCTTAAGGACAACTTAAAAACATGGTAAATATTTTGCAGGTCCCATGTGTCACAATTAAGGAATTAAAGGTGAAAAATCAAAAGAATGGAAAGCAACAATTACTGTAGGATACAACTTAGAAGAGAAGGAATATGCCCAAGAAAGTAAGGATGTGGGCAAAACAAGGCACTGGGCATAAAAGTATCATTCTCCCATTTAAACCTCGAATTGGATGCAGGCCTCTCCAAGAGGGAATATCCTGGCTGAACAGAAGCCAATGGCCTAGGGTGGGGTGGTGGTTCTTTGTGGCGGAGACAGTGAGAATATGTGAGAGGATCAGCAATCCAAGAACTAGATTCAGGCCTAGAACACCAGTGGTTAACAATTTCTCAACCTAACGGCAGAATAACACACCTACACATACCCAATATCACTCAAAACTCACCAACCCCACATTAGTGAGAGGTTTCTAGATCAAAGGAAGAAGCTTTAAGGCAAGCGGTTTCACCACAAAACCCTTCGTCTACTGGCTCATTCAACTGGCAGTTATCAAGGCCAACCCTGTACAAGGTATAGTTCAAAGGAAAAATAAAACCAAAAGCCAAAAGACATGGCCCCTACCCCTCAAAATTACAATCTAGTAAAAGGATATAACACAAAGAACACAGCTATCCAAAAAACAACAACAATACAAAGGAACAATCATAATGCTTTAAGGGAGTTTCAGTATTCTAACACAGTTAGAGAAAGAAAAGGTTACTCCAACAGAGTGAATTAGAAAGAAGAGTTAAGAGTTTCTGAGAAGGTCTGAACAGTTGGGCTTGACTTAATTACATAAGATGGAAGGAGAGCAATACATGAAGTGGCACAATCAGAGGCGTATGAAGGAAAGAACAAAGAATAACCAAGTAAAGCAGGTAGGTGAATCCACCTAGGTGTAGAGTACTGGCTGGAGAGTGAAGAGGGACAAGGCTGGCATCCCGCCAAACTGTCATGGACCTTCACTGCTAAGTGACAATTTTGGCTTTTATTTGCTAAACAGCAGGAAACCTCTAGGCTTTGACCTGATCATAGCTGGGTTTGAGTTATCTGATGAGGTACAAGCTGGGATTTAGAAAAGAGTATAAGCCAGAAAAGAAGTTAGAAGACTCCTATGGTGATCCAGAAGGGTGATAATGAATGTCTACACTAAGGTAATGGGAATAAATATGGGAAAGAAAAGATTAACAGAAGTGATACCTGTTCCTAATATATGATCTAATATTAATGTTCTGATATTAATTAGCATATACTCTGCCTAGAAAATAAGTGCATACATGTCCACTGGAATTAGAAATTATTCCCAATTTTAGCATGGTAATTCTCGACATACCACTCTCGAATGCTTAAAACATTTCTCAATTGTTTCTTCTCAAAGAGAAAAGTCTTTCAATACTTTTTACCCTTTAAATTAAAATGAATCACCACCTGTCAGAGGTTCTCCCATAATTGCCATGTACAGGAAGGATCAAGGAACCAGGGCGTACTGCAGAATGCCAAACACAGTCCCTGCGGTTAGTAAACTTAAACATGAAATGCATCAAGGTGTAGAGCTGCTCTCACATACAAAGCACCTCCTTTCTAAGTATAATCATACTTCCGGAAACAAGTGCTTCTAAAACTATTATTCTCAAATGTGCACATATTACATGATGCCACAGCATAACTGTAAATAACACATAGTTCTTGATACCCACTATGACGCTTCCTCATGAAAGAAACCACACAGATGCTGAAACACAACAGAGATTAAAATCTCCCCCCATCTTTTGAAGGAAACAGGAGGCAAGTCATCAGAAAAACTAAGCTGAGGTTCTCTGCAGGCCTTCCTGCTTTCAGTGTCTATCCCAACACAGTGAACAACAGAATTTGTGGTGTTTTCTTCTATTTCCAAAAGGCTTTGTGATCAGACACCAGCAAATGAACTTCCAATTATCAGGCACTAGAGAATTCCAGGTTTTAAACTGAAGCTAAACCTGTAGATTATTTCTTTCAGTCACCTCATTCTAAGACCAAGAAAAATGAGGATCAAGGTCCTACAGCTGGTATGGCAAAGCTATCTTTCCACTGTCCTCTTCACATTGTCTCTCATAGGCCTTCAATGCTAAATAACTATGTACTCAAATGATGGGGCGTCAGCCCCAGTATCATATACTGGGTTACAGTCAAGGTAGAAAAATAAAAGACCAGCCATATGAGGCCTGTCCAGAAAAAGTCCAGCCATTGTTAATGTAACAATAACATTTTATGTGTCATCGATGCAACCTGGCACCCATGAACAATGACAACTTCACTGTATTAGTCAGTGGAGGTGGTAGAGGCCATTGAGTGAGCATGTATACTGTGCAGCTGTCACTTTCCAAATGACTGAGCAAATACAGCAACAAATCTGCATCAAATTTTCCATTAAGTTTGAACATTACTCTATGGAAATTATTTGGATGATTTAGAAGGCTTTCGGGGACAATGCAATGAGTGCAGCACAAATAAAAGTGTGGCACAAATGCTTCAAAGATGGTCGAGAATCTGTTGAAAGTGATCCACATTCTGGAAGGCTTGCAACAAGCAGAGCCCCTGAGAATGTTGAATGTGTAAGGGCTGCAATCAACAAAGATCAGCAACTCACACTGCAAGAACTAGAAGCTAGCTGGGGATTCCAGAAACTACTGTGTCCAATATTTTAATGCAGGATCTTGGCATGAGATGTGTTCTTGCGTAATTCATTCCACACCCTCAGCTACCAGAGCAGAAGAAACAACATACTTCAGTTGGGAGAATTGTGTAAGGTCCCAAGGTGCCTACTTTGAAGGGGACTGAGGCATCACTGTCCTATGTACAATATTTCTTATATCATGTACCTTTGTCAGTAAGTGTCTATTTTTCATAGTACATGGCTGGATACTTTCTGGAGAGACCCCATATATACACAGGGCAAGATTGCCTCAGCTTTGTCCCATCATGGAGATGTGTATTGTTTCCAAATTATACACCAGTCAAGATTCATGAAGCTTTACAGTTTACTATGGCGTTAGTGTCTACTTAGGAAGCTAACAAAATTAGGACTTTTTTTTAAATCTCTGGAATACACAATGTGTAGAAAAGATTTTAATCCATGTAGATCTGATTCAATTTAGTAGGAAAAGATCAATATTGCTCTATTAATTAACCCAGGTGCCTCTAAAATGGGTTTGATGATGAGAGGTTGATTATTGATATGTTAATCTATAATGTAAGCAAGAGCCTGATTTTGGTCACCTTTAGAGGTTTCAGGTCTGAATGATCTCTGATATACCCGTAGGACTCAATCATAAGTCATTGAAAGACCCACAGGTTCTCAATCACCATAAAGTAACAAACACTTAATAATTCCCAATAACCCCAAGGAATTAGCCTCTGGTCAAAGTGACAGACAAGCAGCCTTCATTCAGTCTGTGTGTGTCGTTTAGTGATTCTTGGTTGATAGCAAGATTTCTCCACAGCTGGGTTAATCATAAAGCTTTATATTCTCTAGTATTACCATAGCAACCCCTGCCCACTTCCCACCTAAGGCAGGTAAGGAGGTAACTCACACAGGCAGAGCCCAATGTGAAGGAAGCAGCACTGGTCAGTGTCATCTGAGTTACACCTTCTGAGCCATCTGACCGTAGCCAAGCAGCTTAACTTCTCTGTGCCTATTTTTTCTCTCCTACAAAATAAGGATAATAATATCTACATAACACTGTTTTAAAGGTTGAATTCAATGAGATAAAGTGTGAAAGGCCCAGCAGTATCTAGCACATGGCAAAGTGCTATCACAAAAAGTCATATCCCCCTCTTCTTGCTACAGTACCTTAAACCCACAAATAGCTCACTCCCATGAATTACAAGGTAAGTACCAACTGGAAGGGGCAACAAAATAAGCCATTATCAAACAATTTCGATTCAGGTGAAAGTAGTTTATCAAATCTTTAGCTGATCACCAGGAAAATACTGATGGGCCTGGGAAGGTTTATGACAGGACACACCGTAAACTTTCACCGCTTGGCTATATTGCTAATGAACAGCCTCAAGTGTATGCTCCACGGCAATGGATCACTCAGTCAATCAGCAGGATTGCTACAGACACAAATCCATGTTCCTCCATCATGTCCAACAACCAAGCAGTTCAGAGTGTTATAAACCTCAGGATTAGTTTGAGGCCAACAGCCTCTAGCCTTTAATAAAAACATCTTTCCTATGTACAGTGCCTATATGTTCATGAGGATTTGCTTCGGTATGTGACAGACCCTGCTTAAATGAGATTGAACAAAATGAACATATATAGGAAGCATACTAAAGTACCCTGCTATGAAGGGACTGAACACTCAGTCTGCAAGAAGTATGCTCGCTCCGTGATCGGACCCTCTCAATAGGCTTCCCTCTGGACAGCAAGTCCGGTTATCAGAACCTCCTGGATTTCACATCTCATAAACTCCCCAAAGGAACTGACTCTTTCCCAATTCACTTGAAAATTTCAGGAGAAGGACCAGCTTGAGTCAGATGCCCACTCTGGGCCAGTCTGCTGCAGCCTAGGTAAGAAAAAGGATGGGAGTAGTGAAGGAACAGGGTTATATTAGGAAGGAAGCAGCAACCACTGGAAGCTTGAGCCACTCCAAAGAAAAGGCTCCACTGTTCTCAGAAGAAAAGCTGAGGGAGGGGCTGAATAGACAACAATGGCAATTTATAAGCAATTTTCATTTCAACAGTCAGCATGGTATGAAAACATTATTTTTGTTCATTTTGTAAAGGAGCTTTCACCAAACTTAACTATGAGCCATAAATCTTATAGCTTTTCCCAGTCAGGCAAACTATTGTACCCCTGACCTTTTCAGCCCACCATTTCCACTACCATTCCCACCCACCAGCTCTTCGCTGGAACACAATGAGCCTCCTAAGTAGCACTGTCTAGAGGAGAGAATACATGCACAACGACTGCAGAGCCAAGCTTCTCTTGTGCAGAGCAGCCCTCGGCCTTACAATGATGCCTACTAATATTGAGCAAATTCTGAAGTAGCAAATTAGATGCAGGAGAAATATTTAAAATTTTAAAAACTTATCTTATGTTAGCATTGGTAATTAATTCCTCCAGAAATGTCTATGCTGACTTTGATGTTTGCAGTATCAAAAGTATCTTAAGGCACTGGTGCTAGACTTTAAATGATGGCTAATAGTGAATCTTTTATTGTCTTCTTCCTTTCCTGAGTGAAATGACCTTTCTAATATTACTTGATATCCATAAACCCTTACTGTTTAAATCCATGTGATCATGCAATACATGATCTTCGAAAAAACTCCCCACTCAGGCTCATGCTCAGAAAACAGTCTCTCAGAATGTTAGTCATATCTCACCTCCCTGCCTCAGTGACCAGAGGTCTCACAGGGTTCAGGTGCCCGGTGGGGTTCAATAGGCCCCCAGGGTGAAAGTGCAGGATTGGTCTCCCACAAGGTCACGGGAGTGAGGAAAGGAGAACGTCCAAAACAAAAGGATACCAGAAAAAGGAGACTGCGCCAGCTGGTGAGGCAGACAGTGCAATCTGAAAGTCAGCTCAGCTGCCGCTTTCACAGCCCACTCTCAGCTCTCCACCATTAGCAGCTCAGGCTCTCCTGAGTTCCCCACCCATTACCCAACTCACATAAAGCATCCATGAAGATAAGAGACTTTGTCAATTATTTAAAGGGAGGCATAAAAGCAATATACATGAAAGCAAACAGTTTCAAATTGAACACTGAATATCTTCCTTCTTAAATTATCTTCTGGCCATCCCACCATTGAATTATTTCCACAGATCCCTTCACCCAGCTGTGCAGTATCCACAAATTCCTCTGTCTTCTGTCCTTCCTCTGCCCACCTCCTTGGAGAGAGCTCAACAAACTCTCCTCTTTATGGCACAGTCTTAACTTAACCCTTCTCCTCTGCTACTTTGGGTCTAGCTGCCAACATATTCTCCTGTTTCTCTATATGCCCCTCAGTGAATTATTGAGGTATTTTCAAAAATAGAGTTTTCTTCTTTTAAAAAGAACTTGGGTAACCACTGTTAAGACTATAGACTTATCTTCTAGCGCCCATTACCCAAGATGGAGTGGAATCATCGATCCCAACATGGAGCTAACACGGAGAAATGAGTTTGGGTGGCTCTCCACTCCAGCGAGTAAGGACACAGCAGCCTGGACTAGAGAGAGATTCCACTGCTCACTCACAATTCTGGGTATCAAAGTACAGTCCAGGAACAGTTCTCAGTAGCTGCTCTGATCTCTCTATTCATGGAACTGACTCTCCTTTCCAAAAACAAATTCTGACTTTTGGTTCATCGGAAGAGGGACTTACAGGCAGATTTGATCACCTTTGAAATCTCAGGTAAATCAGTCGTGATCACACATTCCACATGGCACCAAGCTAGCTTATAGGAGCTCTTGCCCCTGAGCCCTCTCCCCACCGTGGCCTGGCAGGCTCTGCCATGCACAGAAGCAGGGGACTTTCTGTGGAGTCAGGTTCAAAATCTGGTCTGATTCTGCTGAAACCAACAATGACACTGTCTCACAAAAAAAAAAAAAAAAAAAAAAAAAGAGTAAAAAGGTAGAAACATGTAACTAGAACCCAGGCAAGTCTTAGATCCTACTTACTATCCCTTCACCCTGGGTAACACAAGGAACATGGCACAACTTACACCAAAAACCCTCTGCCCTTCTGGATTCAGAGGATTCATTTGAACAGTTAACTACTTTATGATAACCTAATGAAGACATAATGTTTAACCACAGGATATTTTATGTCCTCTATACAATGTGATCTAAATCCACATCACCTATCACAATGATAAATGAGCTTGATACATAAAAGTGACTTGACTCATTCATTTACTGACTAATTCAATGATTATATATGAGTGTCTACCACGTGCTCACCAGTTTAAGCTCACAGGTTTAAGCCTCTAGAAATCTGGTTCATTAACTGTTCTTAAAAGACATCTTAAAGCTAACATGTCCAAACTAAAAAATGTTTTCATTTCTCTCCAAACTTGTTTCTGCTCCAATGTTCTTAGTTAACGGTGTCACCTTTCATCCAGTTGAAAAGTGACTTTGGAATAATATTTGCATCTGCACCCTCTCTCTGCTCTCTCATCTCCAATCTATCAGCAAGTCCCTTCTGTTCTACCTCCCCCAAAATCCCATCCACCATCCTGCCTCCTATTTCTCACCACCAACACCACCTAAACTAATCCAACATCGCTTTTAACGTGGACAATTGTAATATTTTCTAACTGCTCTCCCTATTCACTCTTCACTACCTTACAAACTCCATTCTAGCAGACAGAAACCAAATCCAATTATATCCTCTATTGCTCAATGCCTCCCCATCATACTTGAAACAAAATCTTAACTTTACACAGCCGCAAAGGTCCTGTATCCATAATTCTCAGTCTTGACTGCTCATCGGAATCGGCTGAGGGGCTTTTTAAAAAATTCCTAAGTGCCCCCCAGATTAATTAAATCAGATCCCAGGTGAAGTCTGGCATTGGTTTATTTTGAATGCTTTCAGAGCAGAGAACCACTGCGCTCCATGGCCTGGCCTCTGCCCCTCTTCCTCTCTGGTTTCATCTGCTGCCCTTGTCCCTTCCATTCATTACCCAGCAGCCTCACTGGCCTCTTTGCTCTCTTCACACCACAGTTTCTCTGCCTTTCCTGCAAAGCTCATCTTCATTCTCACCCTCCACCCCGCCCCACCTCCACCACTGATCTTCACTTCATTGGTTCCTTCTCACCATTCAGGTCTCTACACAAACACCACTGCTTTGGAGAGGCTTTCTGGGACCTCCCTATATCCTATGCCAGTGGTTTTTTAAGTGTTTCTCTAGGGCAGCAGCAGCAGACAACTTGTTAAAAATGTAATTTACAGGCTCCACATCAGGTCCTTACTGAATCAGAAGCTCTCTGGGAGGAGCCCCGCAATCTGTGTTTTATTAAGTCCTATAGGTGATTCCATTGAACACTAAAGTTGAGAGGCACTATTGTGTGTGTGTGTGTGTATGTAATTATATATGTATGTATATTATGTGTAATTATATATGTAATGTGTGCACTTGTGTATATAGTTATCTGACCATCCATATCCCTCTATTCTTTATTACCTTTTCTTTATTATCTTCTTCATAGTAGCCATTTGAAATTCTTATTTTTTAATTCTTATTTTGTTAATTGTCCTTACTATCCTCAAATTTGGTTCCATGGAAACATATGTCCACTCTTACATGCCCAATCATTAGAACAGTACCTGACATACAGTAAGCGCTCAATAAATATCCACTGAATAAATGAACCCACAAACGGACCAATCTAGTCTCATCCTCCTCCAGAAGCTCTAAGGGTTTGCTTTGTTTTCCTCTAGAAACAGGGCCCCTGAGAAAGACGTGAACAGGGTCTACAGAAGATGGTCTCAGAAAACAATGTGAAAGTTTCACTGACAAGCCAAATGGCCACACCCCAGCCAACTCTGGCTCTTTCACAGAGAGACTTTTTAAATGTTGACCATGATTGACTCATTTGAATATGAAGTAATTGCTACCTGTGACTAATGCATAGCTGGAAGGCACCATTAAATTTCCAGTAACCTGCCAGAGCATTTTTTCCAAGACAATAAAACTGCAGGAGAAGAGCACTCAAAAGGGTATCTTGAAAGCAGAGATAAGGAAGAGGCTGCCACTGAGGTCAGAGGCCAAGATAATTGTGCCCCCAAAAGATACTCCCCCTGAACTGGGGACTCTGGAAATTCACATGCATGTCTCTCCCCACCCTCCACCCCCGCCACCATTTCCAATAAATGAAAAATATCTCTTACCTGATTTAAATGTCTTTAAATTTTAGTGAGGACCTTTGAATGTCATTACATGCCATTTGTACCTTCTTTCTGCAGTTTTCTTTTAGGTTGTTTGTCACTTTCCAATTCATTGGCAATTATATTTATTCTTGTCTATCATATGTGCTTTCAGAATTTGTCCCAGTTTCTGTTTCACTCTCGACTTTGTTTTGATGAGTACCCCCTCGGTCAGAAGTTAACATTTTATTTTGTCAAATGTAGCAATCTTTTACTTTAAGGATTTTTATTTTAACATCAATAAATAGAAAGCCTCCTCTACTCCAAATATATTAAATAATCTCCACATCTCCTACCAGTACTTCAAGGGCTCTTTTTTTCTTTTAGGTTTAAATCTTTGATCCATTTGGAGTTCATTTTGGTGTAAAGGTTGCAGAGAGGTTCTAATTTTTTTCCAAATAATAAGTTCATTTGGGAAACACTGTAACCTCAGCATTTAGCAAATTAAAATTATACATGGTTGACCCTCAATTCATGTCTGTTCAATTAAATTATCAGAAGGGTGATAAAGCTATAAAATAGCTATGGATCACAGACAACAACACATTCCAATAAAATGTGTGTTTATGTACGACTTTAATGTGATACTTACATGCATTTTAATAAGTAGACAGGTAGTAAGCAGTACCAATTCAGTTATCACCAGTGCCAACAACAGTAGCAATAATAATTACTATTTAGGGAGCCCTTATGCTTCTCATACTGTAAGTGCTTAAACATATTAACTCAGTCCTCATAACAAGCCTATGAGGAGTTTCTACTCAATCTTAATTTTAAAGATGAACATATAGAGCTACCGGGAGATGAAGACACTTGTTCAAGGTCCCATAACTAGCAATCAGCAGAGTCACACTCCGGGACACAGGCACTAAGGGCCGTACTCCCTAACCACTGCTACCTTGTCTCTCAAAAAGCATTACTGATCACAAAATAAAAAGAGCAATAGGCTGTTTTTGCTATTAACATCTAAAAAGTGTGCACTTTTTATTGAGACATTCTGTATTTCTACTTTGATAATTGAATAAATATGCCCTCATCCCAACCTTCCCCACAAAATACCTACCTCAGAGTTCAATAATACCTATCTGTGGCTATAATATCTGATAGAGGAACTATGATGATTGAGTACAAAGTAACTGAAAACTTGGTAGCTCTCTCTAACCCACATTCCTCACATCTTTTAAGTTCAAAATCCTCCCATTCACAGCTACAGTTTTCAAGCATGCCCTGATCTGGAATGGGTACACTACAGAACTACACTGAATAACTTGGCCTATGTAGCAAAGTCAAAAATTACTTCTCAGCATCTTATACTATAAAATATATTTTTAAAAATTTAGACAAGGTTATTCAAAGTACTATTAACAACAGGGATCATATTATAACTCTAGGTGTTGCTTGGAAAAATAACTAGAACTTTTGGTTTCATGATGGCAAGTAAAGACGTGATCACTCCCTTCTTCTCTCAAAATTCTAAAACCCAAAGACAACAGGAAACAAAAACACAAACTCCATCTTCAGTGAAATGAAGAAGTGACTGTCATCCAACATTTGAAGATGGAAAGCAGATGGAGGAAACATTTTAGCAGAGAGAAGAAAAACCAAGCCAATGACTACAAGAAGCAAGCCAATTCGTGCCTGGAAGTGCTTAGGAAATAGAGACACTGGGTACTTTGGAAGATGAAATAAGAGCAGTTGCTGAAATCAAGGGATTTTAGACACAATCATTGGTGGTTTCATGAGGCTTTTACCAGCAACAGCCAACTTGGCAGTGACTTCATATTAGTAGCTTGAAAGCAACCATAGCAGGAGTACTACAGAAATTGACAAAGTGCTACACATCAGTTTTGTTTTGTTTTGATTTTTGAAGAGAGCTAGTTGTTAAACATTTATCAGCATGCTATAGTTGCTAAGTCCTAACCTTCACTACCCACTAGAAATCGGAGGTTTATTCTCCAGAGAAAGTGCACCATGGGGGTTTCAGACTCAGCAGGTGCAGCAGAAACAAAAGAGAGCGAGTGAGATGTATGGTGCTGAAAACAGGGATAATATGTGGAAATCTGTTTGTTGATCACTGAGTTTCTTCAACCCAAGAACATTAGGCTTCAGGTTGCACTGTCCTAGCAGAAGACTGAGATTTCTTCTCTGGTGAAATTAAACTCCCCAAGAGAAAAGATTAATGTATAATGATGGGGGGGCAGTCACCAATGAAAATTCTAGTGGCCCTGTCTGATCATCCTACAGTGATTAGTCCACCCATACATGCAAAGTCTATGCTCAGATGGTATAGTGGAGGACTATAGTTGATTTCCATACATGCAAAGTCTAAAAAATTCATTTCCCAAGCACCATTTCTCAAGAAGCCACTAGAGGATATGCCCCACCAAGACAAAGGAATAGACAAAGAGAGAAGAGGCTGTGAATTTAGGAAATAAAGGAGAGAGGTACGGGCATTCCCAGAGTGACAGCTGTGCCTCGGGCCTAGTGAACGCAGCACACACGTGGCAGGAGGCAGAGGCTCTGAGAGTCAGCAATAAAAAAGGACTGGGGAACTATGAGTGCTCGGTGTGTGGCACCTGTGCTGAGAGAGATTTTACAAAACTAGAGGGTGCTGGAGGACATAGCCTTCAAAGAGAATTTTTTTAAAGAATTTTTTAACATTTTATTTATTTATCTTTAGAGGGGAAGGGAAGGAGAGAGAGAGAGAGGGAGAGAAATATCAATGTGTGGTTGCCTTTCATGCATCCCTTGCCGGGAACTGGCCTGCAACCCAGGCATGTGCCCTGACTGGGAATCGAACCACAATCCTTTGGTTCACAGGCCCGCGCTCAGTCCACTGAGCTACACCAGCCAGGGCGCCTTCAAAGAGAATTAAATGAAGGGGAAAATGAGTCAGTTACGCATTCCTGGGAAAAATGACAACCACAAAAACAAGAAATGCAGTTATACAGTAGGTAATGGTAGAAAACACTTACATAGTCATAATAAGATATTGGGAAAAGATGTAACCAAAAATTTAAAAATAGTAAACTACAAAGAGAGAAAGTAAAATTTTTGACTTTGCAATATAGACCACATTATTCAGTGTAGCTTTCTGGCATACACATTTCAGATCAGAGCATGATCGGAAATCATAGCAGTTCATTTCAGATTTTGAACTTAAAGGAAGAGGAAGTATAAGTGAATAAAGATCTAATCTACCCTAATAGGAAGTAAAGTGACTAATCAAGAAGTATACTTATTTTCAAATAATAACATAGATATCAGAACAAATAGTTAAAAATGTTGAAATAGTTCTTCTGCATTAAATAGAAGAAACAGTACCAATGATACCAGCACCTAGAATGATTGGCACATGGTAATTATGTAATATATATTTATTGAATTAATAAAAAAGAAATGGTTCTTATAGTAAGTGGAATGAGGCACTGAGAGGGGAAAAAAGAATATTGGGTTTTTGTATGCTTTATAGAAGTAGCTGACAATCATCTTCATGGAATGTCTTCATCATGATTTTTTAATTTAAATAAGAAATAAAAATAAAAGTTTATAAGTTATGGGCAACTCTATAAAATATGGAATTTTCTGGTATCCTAGTAACAAATGGATTCCCACATTGTAGCAACAGAAAAACTTTCCAAATTAGGTGAGGTCTGGTTAAGACACCTTGCCATAAATTATCCTAGTATTCCTCACTGGGTACCATAATCACAGCCTCACTTTGTTATGGACCATTTGACAAGAGAACACGCGATGAATATATCAACAGAAAATCAGGACAGATTATCTTCTCACCTTATCTTTTAGGAGAGGCCAGAATCTTTACTGGGGCACCACACTTACTCATCAAATGTTCATAATAGATAAAATCCATGTGTCCTTTGTATATGTGTCATTTTATTTTCTAAAGAAGAAGAAAAGCCTTTTCTTTTCATCGTTCTCCTCATACTTTTTATTTCCTGCTTTGAAACACCAATCTAGCTGCTAGGAAAGAAAATGGATTTCACAACTAGAGAAAATTACCGAGGGGGCAGGTTTAAAGTGGAAAGAATCAGAGCCCTCAAACTTACTGGTGAGGAAGAAATAAATGATTCTTTCTGGAAACTTGGTGGGGGAAGGACTGAGAAATTCAACGGTAGCACAGTGATAGGGGGAAGAATTTTCCAGGTAGGGGAAATCTGTGTTGTTCAAAGACTAAGAAAAAAAGAGGCATTTTAAAAAGGGGGTGGGGTGGAGAGCAGTTAGGTGGTGGTGATAGGAAGGGAACAAAAGGTGGAAAATGGATAAACTGAAAAACAAAAGTGGAGTTTACTCTGTGACCAGAGCCCCTTTCCTGTGAATTCAAAGAAAGATGATAGTTATCTAGAGATATGCTTCTGAGGTGAACAAAAAGAAATATTAAGGCTATTTCCTGGATGGTAAAAGAAAAGACCCAGTCATTTTCTAGGGGGAAAGTTAGGACTGGGAACTTACGATCATGGATGGAGCTGAAAAGAGTCATTCTCCAACAGCGGATGGCCAGGAGTACCAGGCAGAGGCTGGCCTCACCAGACATGGCCCAGGGAAGGGGCCAAACAGAAAGATTCCCTGGCCCCATCTGCAGAAACTCTGACCCAGTATGGCCAGGATGAACCTGGGGATCAATTTTCAACAGGGCCCCCAGAAAGTCTTTATAAGTAGCTAAGTTTGGAAGCCACTGGATACAGATTCCTAAGACACACATTTTTTTAAATGCAAATAGTATTAAAGGCACCAGTGATGCTACAATGTAAAAGTTTGCAAGACATATCTGTGAGGCTTTATTTTCTCCCAACAGCCACAGGAAGAGATAGAAGTAGCATCATGAAGGCTAATGAGCCACACGGTAACTGGGACAGCAGAATTAAGTTGCTGACAAAAATCTCACCCTCTGGAGCCATGGTAAGATGATTCAAACCAAATACAAAACCTTATTTCTTTTATTTAATCAATTCTTTGTTATTCAATACACTTTAAAATTTTTATTGTGAAATCACTACACAAGATTATATATATTTCAGGTGAACAGCATTATAACTCGGTATCTGTATTTACTGCACCACTGTAAGTCCAGTCATCATCCAACACCTTGCAATCTATTTGTCACCAAAAGTAGCTCCCTGCCTTCCCTGAGACAGTATCACCTCAGTCCACTGGGGCACTCATGTCCCAGCTCAGTCTCTAGTATGAACACAAGGAAAACACATCATTTGGTCCCTCCTTTGGGCACTTCGCTAGGGAACTCCTAGTGCTGCATTCTTGGGTGTTTTTAAATAAAATATCTAAATTTGGTAATATATTTAAACTGGACTAATCTGAGCCCTTGGAATTTTTGTATGGCTTTTAGCAAGACATGGGAATCCCACAAATTTATAAAATTATTACTTAATGGAGAGATGTAATCATTGTCTTTTTTTTTTAAGTTACAAGCTCACATACTCGAGTATATCTCTGTCAGATATCAACAGAGAAAACAGACAAATAAAATCAGCTACTCTCCTTGAAATGTATACTTACCTCATTTAAGTGATGCTTTTCTGATCTTAAACACTGCTTTTAACCACTTTGATTAAAGCTACCTAATTCAGACAAAATAGAAATCAGAGTATTTAAAGATAACTTGCTAAAACATGAACTAGAATACACTACTAAGGCACAATGGGAGAGACGGTGTGCCCATGTGTGACAGAGCACAGTGGAAATGGCCTCTTGTCACTGAAACAAAAATGCTGTCTCCTCACTCAAGTGAGGCATTTCTTTTCAGCCCAGAGAGTGAAGAAACGTACACATAATCGGTTTAAGCACATTACAATGCCAGCTGATCCATGGCTTTATAAAATAATCTCTGACACAATACTACACTCTGGGAGGCAGCCAGCTGTTGTCAAGCCTTAATGAAAAATGCCAGATAAGTAGCTTTACTTCAAAACTCAGAAATTGGTCTGATTAAATCAATGAAATTCTATCAGATTTTTATATCATCTGGAAAGGAAAATCTAGCCTCCTTCTCAAAGCTGAAAAACATCCTTCTTTAATCAAGAAATTTCCTCACTGAAAGTTATGACACTTTCGTGAACTGAATCATTAGTGTCTGTTATTTCATTTGCTTTCTGACTGATATGCCCAAGTTCTTTTCATTTATTTTCATTAAGCAAAAAAAAAAAAAAACACAGAAAATCTCATGCAAAATAATATCACCAAACCCACGCTTGACATTTGAAACTATACAACCTCAGAAGAATTATTCTCTTTCATTGGATATACTATCTTTCATAAAAAGGAGTATTTCTTATAACAAAGAAAAAAATTACAGAAAGACAAGAAACATGCTTCCATTTACAGAGTTTAAGAAACACATTGTAGGACAGTGGTGTTCAACCCTAGCTAACATCTAGGTCACCTGTGAGCCACTGGAAATGAACAACACCCCATCCCACCCAAGTCAAGTGAAACCTGGGAGGGTCATGCCTAAGTATTAGTGTCTTTGACCTTTTTAAAGATACCCAGGCACTTCTAATGCACCAGGTTTGAAAATCCTACTTAGGACCCTGACTCCGGAGTTTGGCTGCACACTGGTATCTCTTGGCAACTCAGGGGCGGGGTGGGGGTAGGCATGAAGAGGGGAGGGTGGTTTAAAACCACTGATTCTTTGGTCCTGGTGTGGGCTGAATTGTGTTCCCCAAAATTCACATGTTGAAATCCTACACCTAGTACCTCAGAACGTGACTCTATTTGGAGATGGGTCTTTGAAGAGGTAAAATGAGGTCACTAAGGTGGACCCTAACACTTACTAAGAATAGGAGTCCTTATAAGAAGAGGAGATTAGGACACAGACAGGTACAGAGGGATGATCCTGTGAAGAAACGGGGAGGACAGAGCTGCCATCTGCAAGCCCAGGAGAGAGGCCTCAGAAGAACCAACCCCATGGACACCTCGATCTTGGATTCCCAGCCTCCAGAACTGTGAGGCAATAAATAAATAATCATGAGCCACCCAGACATTGGTACTTTGTTTTGGCAGCCCTGACAAACTAACACAGGCCCCATCTCCAGAATCCGAACTTCACAGCATGGATGCAGCTGGGGATCAGGGCAGTCTCACGGCTCCTCAGTGGTTTTAATGTGCATCTGGGGTTAGGAGCCCTGCTTTCAGAAGCCTGACATCAGACTCTGCCTGTTTTATACTTGATGTTAACTGGAGAGAGCACTTTGTAATGTCTCCCTACCAAAGCTATTAAATGGATATAACCAAAAAATTGAATAGACAGTTTTTTTTTTAATTTTATTGAGGACTTTGCTCCACTCAGATAAGGATCCCCACAAGAGGCTTAGAGACCCAAAGCCATGGCCTTAGTTCTTTTTCCCATCTTGCAAGATGATGGTGAAAATAACTGAGAAGCTGGATACTAAGGGGAAGAAACATGAAGCCAAGAAGGCTGAAGCTGGTGGCAAGGCTGAGAAGGGTCACCCCAAGGCCAAGACACCTAAGAGGGGGAAGCCCCACTGCAGCCAAAACCCTGTCTGCATCAGAGGAACTGGCAGGTATTCCCAGCCAGCTATGTATTCTGGAAAGGTCACATACAAGAGGAAGTACTCTGCAGCTAAATCCAGGATTGGAGAGAAAAACAAGGAGAACGTTCTTGCTACTGTCACAAAACCAGTTGGTGGTGAGAATGGTGGTACCCGAGGGGTTAAACTTCACAAAATGCCTAGATACTACCCTACTCAAAAGCTTTTGAGCCACAGCAAGAAACCCTTCAGTCAGCATGTGAGAAACTGTGGGCCAGCACCACTCCCGGGACCATTCCGATCATCCTCCAGGGTGCCGCAGAGGCAAGAGGGTGGTGTTCCTGAAGCAGCTGAGCAGTGGTTTGCTACTTGTGACTGGACCTCTGGCCCTTAATTGAGTTCCTCTGCATAGAACACACCAGAAATTCATCATCGCCACCTCTACCAAAATTGATTATCAGTGGTATGAAAACCTCCCAACATCTCACTGATGCTTACTTCAAGAAGAAGCTGCTCAATCCCAGACATGAGGAGAGGGAGATCTTCGACATCAAGAAGGAGAAGTACAAGATTACAGAGCAACACAAGGTCAATCAGAAAGCCATGGACTTGCAAATTCTGCCAAAAATCAAAGCTGTTCCTCAGCTCTAAGGCTACCTCTGCTCCGTGTTTGCTCTCACAAATGGGCTTTATCCTCACAAAATAAAGTTCCAAATTTCTTTTGAAAAAACCTAATTAAATAACTTACCTGTTTCAAAAAAAAAAAAAAAAAAGACGAATTCCCATGAGAGAGAGTGCCATTGGCCCTTTGTATCATGTCCACTCCCGCCCCTGTCAATGGAAGGCTTTCTTTTTCCTTATGCTAGTGATGGTATGTGTATCCTACCATTCTCAAGTGTAGTCGCCAAATGTTCTCATTTCTATTCATCTCTTCAAAATATGGATTTTAATAGATTCAATGTTCATTTGGAGTGCAAGAGCTGTTTTATTTCTTTTTACCTACATGTGATGTTATGGCTTCTGAGTCACACAAACCTCAGATCCAATCAGCTCTACCACCAAAGAGCTGTGTGACCTTCAGGAAGTTACACAAATTCTCCAAGCTCCTAAGCAGTCCCCTAAAAGGAGTAGGTCCCTGGGCCCCTTCCCTCCCATCTGCTGATGGGAGATGATAAACATGAAGTTCAAGGTTCAAAATACAAACCATGTTTTGAAGACAGTAGAACAGCCAGAGACCTCCTGCCCAGCTTAGACTTTACCTGAGAGAGGTGTACATGCCTATGCCATCTCAAACACTCTACCCGAGACACACATTACAGCAGCACAGCTTGTATTGCATTCTAACCACTGTGTGAGAAGAGTGTGAGGAACGGAAAACTGGGAGGTCACAGGATCAGTCAGGAGGTTACTGCAGCCATCTGAGCACAGCGGCTTGGACTGCAGTGGCCATGGGGGTGGAGTTGGTGGGGTAAAGGTATGCTTTGCAAGCCAGTCAATATGACTTGATGATGCCCTAAATATAGAGGGAGGTATCAAAGATGGATCCCAAAGCTCTAAGAAGATAAAAACATTTACTTACTTATAAAGACTAGAAGAGAAGCATAGTTCTAGAGGAAGATCAAGAAATTTAAACATGTAAAACTTGAGATGTGACATGAAGCTGTCACATCTGGGTTGAAGGTTTGAGTCTAAAGTTCAGACAGGTCTGTTCCAGGGGTAATTTGGGAATGACTTCCCTATTCATCACCAGGCTTGGAATCACTGCCCAACCGACCCATCCCATGTGCAAAGTACAAAGGAGCACAGCCATCCAAATGCCATCTTAATACTCAGGGAACAGTCTGAGTCCCAAGTCAGCCATTCCTCTTCATGGAAAAATCATAATGATTTTTTCCTTTGGTTTTGTTTTATAGCCTTTTCTCTTCAAGACTAAATGACTTCAAGTTTCTTTAACCCTATTATCAAACACCTGATTAATTTCTATTAACCTTTCATTGTAACTGTGTGTAGTTTGTGTTTGTTTTCAAAATTCTATGTCTAAAGTTTATCTCCCAAATGTCTTTGTCCAAACAATACCTGCAAACATTTAGAGGCTGGTGTGGCAGAGAACATCATAGGCACTCGGTGACCCCAATCTATAGAAGTAGCTGGTGAGAGAATTGAGACAAGGAAATGGGCTTCACAAAACCTCACCCAGAGGTCAGAATTTGAACTTATGCCTCTTATCTGAAGGCACTCGTTCAAATATTATCAATCATCTTAATAGTGCTTTTGAGTGTAAAAGCAAAAGAGAAGGAGAAAACTCCAGATTTGACTGCTATGATTATGGGAAAGGCCTTGTGGATGTGGATGTGGATATGCTGTCTTCACAAGGTCAAAAGCATGAACACTAATTTCCTTCTCAGCTCTCATGAACACTCCCCTCTACAGCTGAACATTAATAAACCTCCATGAAGTCACTGAAAGTGGGTTCAGGATCCATCAGACATTTTATTATAGTAACCACTCCTCACTCTACTTTTAAAAGAGCTGAGGAAAAAAAAAAACCCTTGGAAGAGAGCTGCCTGTCCATGTATAGCCTAGAAGGCATCCTAACAAAAACCCATTTGTTGGCAAACCAAACCATTTTTCCTGAGATAAGAGAAAGATCCACATTCATTTTAAACTATTCAATACTAATCTTATAACTATGGCTGCTAATATTGAATGACAGTTGCCAATAAACTCTGACTGGCTGTGCTGCATGAGCCAAAATGCTCTCACATTTGCCTTACAGATTTCTGGGAGCATCTCACAGCATGTATATCTGCCATTACAATCATTTTTTAATGCAGCTTACTCTTCAGGAAGTTTATTTTAGGTTCAGAAATTTAAATACTATATGCAAAAAAGCACAAAGACTTTATAAAATCATTATATAATGCAAGCATAGTTAAGGACAATATTTTTTAAAAAAGAAGAAAACTATGACTATCAGGAACCTACCTCCCAGTCTGGCCCAAGATACATCTTGATCTTAAGTCACTCGACAGGCCCAGTCCATTAACTTCCATCAGTCATTATCCATGATGATGATGAAATGGAACAAATGACTGCTTTACCAGTTATCCTCATTTTGCACAAACATCACAGCTTTTTCCTCACCAATCTTTCTAAAGACCTACCATTAATCTTTTTATTTTCCTTTCTACCAGCTACGAAGAAATTGGCATATGGAAATGACACAAACATCAGATGAGAGGCAGAAATAAAAAGAGAAGAAGAGGGCAACTTAGATAATTCTCCAACTAGACAATGAGCTCCTAAATAATTAAGAATCAGCTAAGAATTGTTACCCACTCACTGAAATTTTTAAAAATTCTCTTTCCAGAACTTAATTGAGGACAAGCTTTTTAAAAAGCAGTGAGCCAGGAACTGCTTCACTCACATATGCTTTGTTTCTAGGATCAGATACTTTTAAATATTTTCTTTATTTATTTTAAGTGGCCATAAATTATTTTATTTTAATTGTTGTTCAAGTATAGTTTTCCACCTTTTACCCCCATCCCAGCCCACCCCGAGCCCTCCCCACCTCCCTCTAAATATTTTCCTTATTAATGTTTTATTTTTTATACATTAACCCTAAGCCTCACCAAAGAAGGAGAAAACCAAACCAAACCAGCAGCCCTGAACCCATCAAGGTGCCTTCCCTATTAGATGTGATCTCCCTTTCCTGTTAACATTCGCAGTGAAGTGCTTAAAATTCTGTCTTCTGCTTCCTCACCATTCTGAACCCCATCTTCACCCAAGTCCACAGCCCATGCTTCACTTTGAATTCCTGTGATACCAGAAATAGTGTCTTATTCATTTTAGGTGACTAAGGAATAGCTCTTCAATTAAACTAAATTAAAAACACCTTTCTACACAACACACACAAATACTGAGTCATCTGGAAAGCAGAAATACCTAGAAATAACGAATAACTTGTCTAGTGCAGTAGAGAGATGTCCTAGGACAGCAGCTCCTAAACCATCAAAGGCTGAAGAAAATACCCAGTTTCCAGCACAACCTCCGTCTACAGGATCAGAGTGCTGCATGCAACTAGCTGCATCTCCCCCAGGGGTAACTCTGTGGGATGGGCAACTATCAGAGGGCCCTGCAATCAGCATAAGTAGTAATGGCTGCACAGAGAACATGTGGGAAGAATCACAGAAACCTAAAACAGAGAAACTGGTATTTCTTTGGGTCCTTTAGTCACACCATGTCTTACTTATTTGCTATTCAGGAGAATTTCTTCTAAAATGGGTCATGTCTGACTCATGAACGATATTTGATAGTCTGGCCCAAAACAAAACTGGGGATACATATGTCAAGTGTATAAAATAATCACAGCCCTCCAGTTTTAACAACCTCGCCCAGCTCCTTTAGCCTCTCCATTTCCCCTTTCATGTTCAGCTGACTTCGTAGTAATGAAAACATTCAAGAAAAAAAAGGTTCTCTTATACCTTTATACTGCACACTGACTTTAAACCTGGGAATAAAGGGCTGTGTCCTGCGGAGAAAAGATCAGTTGGTGGGTGGGTTGGTTGGTTAGTTCGCTGGTAGATGAGTTAGTTGGTCAAGGACAAGAGGCCTGTTCTAACGTCTGTGAAATCATACTCATAAAGGCTGTCTCTAAATAAGACGACTGAAACCCAACCAAGACCATTTGTGTGAAGATACCGGCAGCTTCTGCCATAGAAGGGAAAAGAACGAGTACAATGTGGATGGAGAAATAAGTCATTTCCTTGCGGACCAGCTAGTGTAGTCTGCCTTGTAAGTTGCTGTTTCCCACTGCAGAGCCCCCTGCCATAATTCTAGTCCAAGTCAATGGCTTTATCCTCTAAAAAAAATAAATAAATTTAAATGTCCTCAAAGTACTATAAATTATAGCAACAATTCTAGACCACTCCTCTAAGGTGAGCCAGGTAACAAGAAAATGTAGATGAAAATGACTTCCACCAGCCAGATCCAAACACTCTTAGAGGGGGAAGATGGCCAGGCTTGGCTGCTGGTCATGGACACGGCGTAGTCTCTGTCTTCCCTCCTGAGACACCTCCCATTTCCCTTTCCTTGTCAAAGTGGTCCTCATTATTATTCCAGCCAGAGTCTGCCCATGTGAAATTTCAGAGAGCAAGCACAAAATGTGGCTTGGCCCAAACCCCTTCTTACCTTCCCCGCCAGCCTCCAGCCAACCCACTCATCATGACTCTGCCGTCGACAGCCCCTGCTCACTCAGAGCTTCGATACAAAGAAGGCACGATTATCATAAAGAGCAACTTTCTACATCAATCATTCAGAAGACTATCTTTACAGGAAAGGAGATAATAGAAGATACAATAAACCTAATTCAGATAGAAAGAAAAATTTTGACAGCACAGTCTCCTCCTTACGTAAAAACTGTGAAACAGAAATGCTATTTTTTAAAAATTGCAAACATGCCCCCTCAAGATGTGTCCTGGCCACGGCAACCTGGTTCCCTGACAGCTGAGGAGGCAGATTACCTGGACCCTTCAACATCCGTGACATATAGCCCCTCAGGCTTGACCACTGGTAAAAGCGGCTGCTTGATCCAAGTCAACAGACTAGAGCTGTATGAACATATATCACTTTTCCTAAACTTTCAAGGAAATTAGAAGTGTCAAAGAATAAAGTGTAGTAAAAAAAATAATGAGGTCTCTTTACACAGTAAACTATTGAGAAGGAAAATAAAAGACTCAGTAATCTCATTTTAACCCCTTAATTTCACATATGCAAAGTCATCAAATATAAAAGAATCCAAACATCTTTCTCTCAGGACACTGCACCAAATAGCTTGACTGCAAATCATCTGAGGTTGAGTTCGTTCCTATCACTGGCATGCGTTCCATGTAGTGAAGAAGAGTTCTGTAGAAGTAGTGTTTCTAACGACCAAAATTATACAGCATCTTGAAGCAATGTAGTAATTGAAGATTCTCCTGGACTGATATTTTCAAAAGCATCTCTTTACAATGGGAGGTTGGGATATGTGGTGAGTCTTATATGCTAAAGGCCACTATCATCTCTTATAAAAGCATGTTCTGGTTGAAAGAACCCAAATGGCACATATTCCGTTTTAAACCACTTCAATAGCTTTCAAATTGTTTGTATTCATGCAGAGCAGTGGTAATGGAACTTTCTTTACTTAGTCATTTGCAGAAATTACTGCACATCTTCCATGCAGATTCACTCTATGGGAATGACTTTTTCTCTTTCATTCAGTGAGATATTTTTCTCTCGCAGGAGAAAACAATGACAACAGAACAACTTTAGGTAATGTTTGATTCAATAAATGGATTGATATTAATCACACTGCTTTCTTTTTCCCCACTGTTGTACAACCTCGCACTGATAGAGAAAGGATGAGAGACAATGCAAGGCCAAGAATGACAAAGATGGAAGTGACACCATACAAGTCTTCTGTATCTTACTCTGCTAGTTACCTGCACTGGTTTTACTTTTTTACATGGTTATTCATGAGAACTCATACATGTCCCAAGTCCACATGTAGAGCTTTCCTGTCCTCTATCCTAAAATCAAAATATATAAAATTCCCAGCTTCCAATTATTCCTACAAAATGTCCTATAATCACTCACATGCCTTCTGCCTCCTGAAGCTTCCGAAAGCTGACAGGGAAGGAGAAGGAATGTTTGCTAAGAATCCCAGTGAATCTCTGTGAGTCACAGAAATGGACCAGGCCACTCCTGCTGCTCTGCTAACAAAAGAGCTGTAGGCAGGTCTAAGTGAACAATGGAGCCTTCCTGGCCACCCCGTAGAGGAAGAGGGGAAGCATCTTCATTCAGCACTAAAGGAACATACTGCCTCATCACCTGAAAGGTGGAACTGTTTCCACCTTGAAGTGTTTTTTAAGACCAATAATATAAAGGTATAAAACCAAAAGCAGGGGAGAGCTGTGTATACTAAATGTCACTGTGGCACCAACAAGCTAGAATATTGCTGACCTCGAAACTTTGTGTATTCATTAATATAATTGAAAACTAACAATTCGGCTGAAGCATACATTAGCCGCTACAGGATCACCTTTAGTTATTTTAAACACACCTATGCTAAAATATTCTCATTCTAGAAAAGTTAATGTTGAAGAAAAATATTTTAAAAATCACTGAAGAGAAAAAAATACTATTGAAACATGTTAAGACAGTAATTATTGCCATGCTTTTCTCTAGAATTTTTTCTAGATATATATTTTTTTACATTATTGTGCCCATACGTGAACATGATTGTGGATCCTGCTATTTAATTTTTATTGTAACATCCAAGATATCAACCACTCTTTAAAAATAGCATGTTTGTGACTGAATTTAATCTTGAAATTAAGTAAAAGTGGAGACAGTGACTCATCAGTGATTTAGAGCACACAAAAAGAAAGTTCGAAGCTACATTTCTATCATTCGCATTTCATTGTAGTGTTCTCATAAGCACTTTTTTAAATTGTGAGATCTAGTGTAATTTAAAAGAGAGGGAGAGAGAGACAGGTCCCTAATAGTGTTAGCAATGCTTTCAACAAGATCATTCATTTTGGAAAGCTTCAGAGCTAAAAACTGTACTAGTGACAATAATGTTAGCGTGACCTCCACTCAGAACATCTTAAATGTTTATCCAAACATAGTCTAAGCACTGACTTACATCTATCTTGCGTCTTCAAAAATCAAATGGGGTCAAGTGAGAATTTCTGTATCAGTTACTGCCTAGAAGCTCCTAACAGCTCTTGACAGTTATGACTGACTACCATATAAGCAACATTTGTTTGCTTAATGCCACTGAGTACAGAGACCATGAGATTTAACCTTGACAGTTAAGCCATTTATGTTGAGTGATTATGTATATTAGAAAAAATTGCTTTGTGCAAAGTGAAAAGCTAATAAATCATTCTGCATGTTTATCCACAACATAATGTATTGAGCAATGCTAAAGGAAAATTGATACTTGTATGAAAGAAAGGTTCTGAAACTGCATACCTTTAATTGAAATATATGCACATAATAACTAGATGCAAATCTAAAGAAATATATCAATTCAAAAAAATTTCATACCATCATATTTCAATTAAAATGGCCTTCGGTTCCAAATCTAAGTTTAATATGTTATGCATTTCTCAAAAAATAGGTCTGACTTTGTGCTTTTTCTAAAAGAAAAAACTACACTATATGCCTTTATCAATTTTCGCATGAACCTGTCACAACTTCACTAATGTTAATTATAAGCAACTAGGTTGCTACTGACAAACCACAAAAACTTACATTTTTCCATAATACGTAAAGATAGTGATACTCAAATAATTTCACCTTAGAAGCCGAACCACACCATCCCAACTATGGAGAAAGCATTACCATCCCACCTAAGCGTATTTGAATCAGACATTTGACTCACGAAGAAAGATGTTTGCTAAGAATCCCTCCTTCCAAGTAGTCCTTACAAATGAGGCAGAAATGAGACTGGTTTCTAAATCTGGAAACCAGTGTAGCCATTTCTCCAGAATTTTTGTAAAGATGCCCTCGGACTTCACTTATACAAGTATAATACCTGGCTGTTTGCCTTGAAAAAGAGAATTTTTATTTGTTACGGTGCTTCTTTCAGCTTTCTACCTTTCTTCTTTGTATTACCAGCATCAACAAAAGGCACAAGGTAACCCTCAGAAGGCGAACATGAGAACATAATAGCCAAATTAATACTTGAAATCCCAACAGCAAAGAGACACACAGAAGAGGGCAAATACACTGAGGGGCTCTCCACCACTGGCAGCACCAACATGAGTTTCAGTGATGAATGGAGACAGAATTAAATAACACTGGATTACATGGTGAGAAAGTCATTCCCCTTTCAGTCCTTTGAATCATTCTGATTGCATTATGGAGTACATCTAAAGTTGGTGCTAGTCTTTTTTTTTTTTTTTATTTAATCTTTACTGTGTTTTTTACATTACATTTTAGTTTCATTCCCTCCCTCCTCCCAGCAATCACCACACTGTTGTCTATGTCTGTGAGTCCTTTTTCTTTTTTGCTCTATCCCTCCACTCCCTAACCTCCCCTCTTCACTAGCTGTCATCCTGCTCTCCATCGATGATTCTGTCCCCATTTTCCTTGTTAGTTCAGTTTGTTCATTAGATTCTACATATGAATGAAACCATGTGGTATTTGTCTCTCTGATTGGCTTATTTCACTTAGCACAATGCTCTCCAAGGTACATCCTACTGTCGCAAAAGGTAAAATTTTCTTCTTTTTTATGGACAAAGAGTATTCCATTACATAAATGTCCCATAGTTGTTTTATCCACTCATCTAGTGAGAGACACTTGGGCTGCTTTCATATTAGTGATTGTAAATAATGCTACAATGAACATAGGGGTGCTTATGTTCTTTCAAATTAGTGTTTTGGGTTCCTTCAGATTGAATTCCCAGAACTGGAATGCCTGGGTCAAAGGCAGATCCATTTTTAATGCTTTGAGGTATCTCCATACCGCTTGCCACAGTGGCTGCACCAATCTGCATTTCCACCAACAGTGCAAAAGAGTTCCCCTTTCTCCACATTCTCACCAGCACTTGTTATTTGTTAATTTATTGATGATAGCCATTCTGACCAGTGTGAGATATCTTATTGTGGTTTTAATTTGCATTTCTCTGATGTTTAGTGACAAGGAGCACCTTTTCATATGTCTATTGGCCATTTGTATGTCCTCTTTGGCAAAGTGTCAATTCAGGTCCTTTGCCCATTTTTTAATGGGGTTGTTTGTTTTTTTGGTGTTGAGTTTTGTAACTACTTTGTAAATTTTGGATATTAACCCCTTATCAGATGTATCAGCAAATATGTTCTCCCATTCAGTGGTTTGTCTTTTTATTTTGTTAATGATTTCTTTGCTGTGCAAAAACTTTTTAGTCTAATGTAGTTCCATTTGTTTATTTTTTTTGTTTTGTTTCCCTTGCCTGGGAAAATATATCTGATAAAAAAATTGCTATAAGCAATGTCCAAGATTTTCCTGCTTATGTTTTTTTCTAGTATTTTTATGGTTTTGCATCTAACATTTAAGTCTTTAATCCATTTTGAATTTATTCTTGTGTGTGGTATAAGAAGGTGGTCTGGTTTCATTTACCTGCACATATCTGTCCAATTTTCCCAACACCATTTATTGAATAAACTATCTTTACCCCATTGTATGTTATTGACTCCTTTGTCAAATATTAATTGACCATATAAGTGTGGGTTTATCTCTGTGCTCTCTATTCTATTCCATTGATCAGGGTGTCTGTTTTTATGCCAGTACCAGGCTGTTTTGATTACTATGGCCATATAGTTTACTATTAAATAGCATGATTCCTCCAATTTAGTTCTCCTTTCTCAGGATCACTGTTGCTATGTGGGGTCCTTTATGGTTCCATATAAATTTTTGAAATATTTGTTCTAGTTCTGTGAAATGTGTCATTGTAAACTTGATAGGAATTGCATTGAATCTATAGATTGTTTGGGGTAGTATGTACATTTTAATGATGTTAATTCTTCCTATCCATGAACATGGTATGTGCTTCCACTTATTTGTATCTTCTTCAATTTCTTTCTTCATGGTCTTATAATTTCCCAAATACAGATCTCTTACATACTTGGTTAGGTTTATCCCTAGGTATTTTATTCTTTGTGAAGCAATTGTAAATGGGATTGTTTTCTTGATTTCCCTTTCTATTAGTTACTGATGTATAAAAATGCAATTGATTTCTGGATATTAACTTTGTATCCTGCTACCTTGCTGAATTCATTTATCAGTCCTAGTAGTTTCTATGTGGAATCTTTGGGGTTTCTACGTACAGAGTAATATCATCTGCAAATAATGACAGTTTTACTACTTCCTTTCCAATTTGAATGCCTTTTATTTCTTCTTCTTGTCTGACTGCTGTGGCTAGGACTTCCAGCACTATGTTGAATAAGAGAGGTGAAAGTGGGCATTCCTTATTTTCGTCTTGTTCCCAATCTTAAGGGGGGAATGCTTGTAGTTTTTGCCCATTGAGTATGATGCTGGCAGTGGGTTTGTCACATGTAGCCTTTATTATGTTTAAGTATGTTCCCTCTATTCCCACCTTGCTGATAATTTTTATTATAAATTGGTGCTGTATTTTATCAAATGCCTTCTCTGCCTCTATCGATATGGTCATGTGGTTTTTATCCTTCATTTTGTTTGTGTGGTGAATCACATTTATTGATTTACAAATGTTGTAGCAACCTTTCATTCCTGGAATAAATCCCACTTGATCATTGTATATGATCTTTCTGATGCATTGCAGTATTCAGTTTGCTAATATTTTGTTGAGGATGTTAGCATCTATGTTCATCAGTGATATTGGCCTATAATTTTCTTTCTATGTAGTGTCTTTATCTGGTTTTGGAATTAGGATAATGCTGGCCTCATAAAATGAGCTTTGGAGAATTCCCTTCTTTTGAATTTTATGAAATAGTTTGAGAAGCAGAGGTACTAGTTCTTCTCAGAATGTTTGGTAAAATTCCCCTGTGAAGCCATCCAGTCCAAGGCTTTTGTTTGCTTGTAGTTTTTTTTATCACTGCTTCAGTTTCACTAGGTGTAATCTGTTTATTCAGATTCTCTGATTCTTCCTGATTTAGTTTTGGAAAATTGTATGTTTCTAGAAATTTATCCATTTCATCCAGGTCATCCAGTTTGTTGGCATATAGTTGTTCATAATACTTTTTGACAATCTTTTATATTTTTTATGTCAGTTGTTATTTCTCCTCTTTCATTTCTGTTTTTATTTTGGGGGGTCCTTTCACTTTTTTCTTGATGATTCTGGTTAAAGGTTTGTCAAGCTTGTTTTTGTTTCCAAAGAACAAGCTCTTGGATTCATTGACCTTTTGTATTCCTATTTTAGACTATTTCATTTATTTCTGTTCTGATTTCCTTCCTCCTACTTATTTGGGCTTTATTTATTGTTCTTTTCAAGTTCCTTTAAGTGTGAAGTTAGATTGTTTATTTGAGCTTTTCCTTGTTTTTTGTTTTTTGGGGTTTTTTTTAGATAGGCCTGTAATGCTATGAATTTCCCTCTTAGGATTGCTTTCTCAGTGTCCCACAGATTTTGGATTGTTTTGTCCTCATTTTCATTTGTTTCAAAGTATCTTTTGATTTCTTCCTTGACCTAGTTGTTGACCCATACATTGTTTAATAACATGTTATTTAGCTTCTATGTTTTTGTGTGTTTTTCAGTGTTCTTGTGATTGATTTCTAGTTTCATAGCATTGTGGTCAGAGAAGATGCTTGATATGATTTCAATCTTCTTAAATTTACTGAAACTTGTTTTGTGTCTTAATGTGTGGTCTATCCTCATAGACACTCCATGTGCATTT
The DNA here is from genome assembly GCA_004027475.1 of Anoura caudifer. Lineage (NCBI taxonomy): Eukaryota > Metazoa > Chordata > Mammalia > Chiroptera > Phyllostomidae > Anoura > Anoura caudifer. Next base: position 25,490 of record PVKU01005536.1, on the reverse strand, counting down.
GAAAAGTATGTATATTCTGCTGCTTTGGGGTGAAATGCTCAGAAGGTATCAATTAAATCCATTTGATCTAGTGTGTTGTTTAAGGCTACTCTCTCCTTGTTGATTTGCTGCCTGCTGGTAGTCTTTAACACAACTCTAACAGAAGCTGTGGTAGGCTAAAGATGACCACAAATCACTTCTATTCTTCTCTTTGAACCTGGACTGGCCTTAGTGACTCCTTAACCAATAGAAAGTGATAGATGTTATGGGACTTCAGAAGCAAGGTCATAAGAAGCCCTACAGTGCCCATCCAGACCTCTTTGAACAATTGCTCTTGGAAACCAGGTGCCTTGTGTGAGAAGGGTGAGTCATATGAAGAAGCAACGTGTAGGCACTGCATTCAACAATCCCTCAGAAAGTCTCAGGGAACAATTGGCACCCACTGCTCAGCAAAGTGAGAAGGTCTTCACGACATCCAGCCCAATCGAGCCTGTGGATGACTCCTGCCCCAGCCACTGACAGAAACTGCTTAGGCTACCCCAAATGAGAGCCACCAGACCCAAGTCAACCCACAAAACCATGAAAGATAGTAGTAAAATGTTATTTTAAGCCACTAAATTTTGAGTGGTTTGTGTTGCAGTAACTGATAACCAGAACATTTCCTGCCTCCTTTTTCAAGAAAAAGAGGTTCAGGAAGTGCACAAGCTACTAGTAAAAAATCCAAAAAGACTGTTCATATTATTTATGTTTATAGCAATTGATAGTGGGTTTTTTAAATTTATGGTAATAATTAAAAAGAGAAACTTCATATGAATATATTTAGGTTAAAGAGAATTTTTAATATCAAGTAAATTATAATTGAGAGCTTATAATAAAAATATGATGGTGAATAGCTGCGAATGGTTGACATTTGTGAAACATTGCACAAAGTGATAGAGTTAATGTGGAAAGGTTCTAAAAGAACAGACTAGGGTCAGAAAAAAAGAAATCTGTTCCTTTGCTCAGGGAAGTAAAACGGCAGTGCAAAATCCAGTAGTGGGTTTGGCCCATGCCTGGTACATTCTAATGTCCTCTGTTCAAATATCACCGCTTATTTCTGAATTTCCACTTCAGGTGAAATTTAAGGGCAAATCTGACCCCTCCCACAGGATGGTTTAGGGGTTCTATAGCACTGCTGTCCTGATATTGAGTCTACTCCATATACTCCTTAGAGGTTTAAAAATATCAGAGGAAGCCCACTGAAGTTTGACAAGTTATTTGCTGACATGCTGTAAAGAGGAAGTTCACACACATTAGAGAGCATCAAATAATGATTCATAAAGATGAGAGAGAAAACAGGACCCCTAAAAAAAACAAAAGCCATAATGGATAAACACCACAGTTTGAATACTATGAATGCTGGCCTCCAAAAGGAAACTGAATTTGATTCAGAATGTATTTGGTATACAGAAGAAAACAAGGTGGATATAATATGAAAGAAGCAACTTTAAATATTATATACTTAAGAGCATTTGAAACAACTGAATAGAAAATTTAAACCATTGATTAGGAGAGACATCAAAATGAGAAGAGACTCGTGAAAAAGATGTGGGAAGGGTTTGGCCAGAGGCTCTTCTGCAGGCACTGAGGAGGTCTCAGACAGTGAGTGAGTGAGTGAGTGAATGAGTTAGTGAGTGAGTAAGTGAATGAATGAGTGAATGGAAAAATTGTAGTTTAAGTAGAATTAATAGACCATTAACACCAGCGATAGTTGTCTTTGAGTTTTTCTAAGTACCAGAATATCATATGATTTCCTCTATTAAGTACAGACTTGAGAAGATGTGGGTGCAGACTTCTTCCTTGGCTGTGAGCAACTCCAACAAACCAGCCTTGCATTCTCAATGATTCACGATTTGACAGAATTATAAATCACTGCATTGTAGAGCTTACACGGCTCATTCCCAAGTACTGGAAGATAAAAATGTTAAATCTGGGAAAGCCAAAACTCTACTGTATTCACTGGGGGAGAAGTTCTTCCCAGAAGCTGAACATTGATGACTGATTAAGTAATCCACTGGCTAGAACTGAACCACCCCACCCAAAATTCAAACTGATTCTTTTTAACTAACTGATTTTTTAAACTACCCCAACACATTTCCCAACACACTTTTATAACATAGAAACAAATGTTCCACAACTAAAAAGAATTTATTTTTTTACTTTATCACCCAAATAGACTTTTTTCTAAGTACTTAAACATTTTCCATGTGAGAAATTGCTTATATTATTTATAATTTCCTAATCAGGACATTTATAAATTGGAGTATTATATCACTATTCGTAAAAGTCCATCAGGAAAAGTCAGAAGGGATTCTTAATCCTTTAATTATAAACCAGATTTTCTATCTTAACAACATCCATTTTACGCTACATCTCAGAACAGTTTACTGCCCTAATTTGTTCAACAAATTGATAGGAAAACCAGAGCTTGAAATCTGTATGCACCTTCATTTCATTCTACATTCAGTTCTAGATCTTCCCCAATTATTATGGAAAGTCTTAGTGATTATTTAATCTGTAGGAGTTCAGAATTTTTAGTCAACCACTTAAATCCTCAGAATATCATGAATACTTTCCTACTTATGACCCCAAAATGAACAGGATGTTTCAGCGAGCAGCTCCCTGCCCTGTGTTACCAGGCAGATCTGCACAGTGCTTGAGAGTGCAGCTCCGGAGCCAGTCCCTGCTCCAGGGGGCCTTCCGCTTAAGCCCTTGGCTTCCCTGTCTGTAAAGTGTCGGCAATAATAGGATTGCTCGTGGGGTTGTTGGAATGGCAGAGTAACCACTAGATAAGTTATAGCTGCTACTGTATTGTTATTATTAGAATCTACCACAACTCATAATAACCCTAAAGTGAATCTATCAGAGCTTCCTCCATTGTCAATACCAATGGAAGGTTCATGTGAAAAGACGTTTGTGTACTGTGATGTAACTGCAGTTACAACTTTATCTATTGGCTTGCACATAATATTTCTATTGGTGCCCAGAATGCTGTAGTTAGGGTGCTTTCCTTAAATAGCACAGCCCAAGTGAAAAGGGAAAACATACAGAAATATGAAATATAGAGATAATAACACAAGATTGTGTAACTGCTGGATTTTAAGATACCAACCACAAGATTTGTAGAAATTCTGAGAAATACCAGTGTGAGCCAGAGAAGTCAGCTGATATTTTGTAAGAGATATACAATTTCTGTAGGACTTTAAGCTCAAAGAAGTGCATTTCATGTGGATGGAGAGTGCGATCAAAGGCAGAGAAGTAAGAACAAGAGTGGAGCATGCATAGAAACTAAGTGACAAAACAGAGATCTTGGTGGGTAAGTACAGGGATGTTTCTGCAAGATTAAGCTAAAGGAATGCTAATTTATTATTAAATTTTAACTTATACTTTTATTTTCAACTCTTATCTATTTGTTTAATTAAATTACATGTCCTTTATTAGAAGCTTACATCTGTCAGAATTAAATGTGCGCACATTTTCTGCATGCCAACATTTATAATCATGATAGACATTCTTATCACATCTAACAACATATCACCCATAAACTTTACAAATGACCCCAACAAGTAAAAGTGTCTCTTATTTTTCTCTTTAATAGTTTCCATGCCACTTTAAGCAACACTCAACAAGTGAGAGATGCCTAACATAGTATGAGTGGCTTACTGATGTAGACTAAATATCTGTGTCCCCAAAAGTTCATATGTTAAAACCTAACACCCAATGTTATAATATTTATAGGTGGGCTTTCAGGTGATTAGGTTATGAGGGCTGAGCCCCCATGAATGAGATTATTGCCCTTATGAAAGCGTCCCCAAAAATCTTCTCGTCCCTTTTGTTGTGTGAGGTTTAGCAAGATGGCCATCTATGAAGCAGGAAGCAAGTCCTTACCAGATATCAAACCTGTTTGGTGCCTTGATCTTGAACTTCCAGCCTCCACAATTGTAAGAAGTAAATTTCTGTTGTTTATAAGCCGTTCCATCTATGATATTGTTATAGCAACCCAAATGGACTAGGACACTTGCTATCATTCCATATAAACTGACTTTTCAGAAGAAATATAATCACTAAGTACTAAAAGCACAAATATACCTTCAGTTTTCATCTCTATATACTTTTTCATTGAGCTGGGAAATTAAACTGCTCATAAATTAAAGTATGAAGTACTTGTGACCTTTGGTTTGCAATCAACATTAAATTGGTTTGCAAATAATGCTGGATATTTGTCCACTTCTGGAAAACAGCTGCAACCAATTTATAGAAAATATACCAACCTATTCCACATACATGTTCTTCTAGAGGGCACGAGACAATGGCAGGTAGGTCTTTTTACAATAGATACTTTCCATAACAACTATAATAATTTCAGTACACTAATGTAAATGAGCAGCCTAAGGTACTTTTTGCATGTTTTATTGCATAATTACTCTATTTTGCAATCATTTCATTAATTGTGATTGTTCCACTTAGCAGAAATGTTGCAATTGAATGAAGCAGCCATTTGATTAATAATAATAAAGAAAAGATGAGGAATCTGTTTCAGGCACTAGAAAAATAGTAGTAATTTCCAACCACAAGAAAGAATCTCAGTCTTCCTCAGGCACTCCGTCCTCTGCCTGTCTGATGTAGCCTCTCCTACCACATTGTAGTGCTCAGTTTCCTCATGTTTCACGAACCACTCAGCTTCAAAAGCACTAGACAGAAAGATGACGGAAGTGAGCCTCCCTGGGAGCATTCTGAGACAGCCTGTGGAAGGGCTGTCCCCATGACACTACCCTTTAGGAATAGCTGTTCATTTCAACAGCATTGTGCTTAATACATTATATTCAAAAGTATAGCCAAAACTCAAACCCCAGCAGTGTGACTTATAAACTTGTAATTTTTCTTCCAGTGACTCAACAGTAGAATCTTATTTCTCATTTATGAGTGAGAAATAACATCCAACACAGGCTGGGAAGCAGGGGGGGTGGAGGCGGTCCTCTGCTCTTCACAGTCACTCAGAGGATCAGCTGTACAGAAGGTATACAGAAGGCAAACACAGATTTCCTTACCCATGAAGGCAGCAAAAGAAAATTTGACAAATCTGGAACCAGCTCTTAAAACTTCCTCCTGTAAAGAGCTTAAGTTATTTCCTCTTTTACTTCACTGGTCATCATAAGTCACATGGCTATGCCAAACTTCAAAGCAGGGGAGACACACAATCTTACCATGAGCCAGGAAGGCAGAGTCAAAATATTTCAGAACAAAACTAATGACAACCATAAAGGAAGTCAGTTAATGGTGGCAGGGTGGGGGGGTGGGGGGTGTTCAAAGACAAAAGAAACGACATCAGAAGTGGCAAGAAGGTGGAGCTTCCAAGAAATGCCTCAATATTTTTTAGCTATGTTGAAATGTTATTACAACAAATGGTATTTGGAGTAAATGAGCTGTAGGAGAGAAAACTGTTTTGGTAGAAAACTGCATTGCCTGGAAAATACCTCTCTGGGTTATCCAGTCTGATTCTATGGGCATTCTTTTACAATTCTGTAAATTGTAGATAACTCTTTTGTGAGGACAGGCAAATGCTGTCCTGTGCAGTAGAGATTAAGTTGACTTGCCTCTCCCATGGTGAAAGAAGCTAGTTTTGCCTCCATTTGTGTATTTAGTTCAACATTCTTGATCTATAAATGAGTCAAATCTTTAGATTCTTCTTTAAAGGGCTATAGCATCTTGCTGGTTCCTTCATGAGTTGAACAAAATTTTTAATACTATAATCATGTTTACATCCATATGTCATGATTTTACCTTTTTAAAAATATCCTTTAAAGAATTATTTTGATAATAAACTTTAATTTTTTGAATTCTTTTGTAGTGAGAGAAAAATTATGAAGATAGTAGAAAGAGTTCCCATATACCTCATACTCAATTTCCTTTATTAAAATCTTACAGTAGAATGGTACATTTTTTACAGCTAATGAACCATTACTGATACATCATTATTTACTAAAATCCATACTTCATTTTAATTTTTTTGGTTTTTACCTATTGCCTTTTTTTTGTTCCAGGATCCCATTAGGATACTGCATTACATTTAATTATCATGTCTCCTTAGGCTCCTCTCAAATGGAATCATTTCTTATACTTTCCTTGTTTTTGATGGCCTTGAAAGATTTCAGATATTCTAGTCAAGTATCTTGTAGATTATCCCCCAACTGGGATTTGTCTGATGTTTTTCTCATGATTAGACTGGAATTAGAGGCTTAGGGGAGGAAGATTACAGAGGAAAAGTACAATACCATAGTTATCACACCAAAAGTACACACTATCAAATGACATGACTGTTGATGTTGACCGTGATCACCTCGCTAATGTATGTCAGGTTTCTCTTCTGCAAAGTCATTTTTACCTTCCTTTCTATACTGTACTCTTATATCAGTGTGGACTCCAGGGTATTTTATGTTTTAGATTATAATCCAATACTTTATTTTCTTGCTCAAGTAGTTCCAGTTTGGGCCATTGGAAGTCTTTCCCTTGGCTCCTGTGTCCCTTTGATGTTCCCTCATGTGGGTTTGTTTCTTTGTTGTTTTTGTGAGGGCGGTATTGCTATTGTTTTGTTTTGGTTCTGAGTACTCACTTTCTGGTACTCAGAAATAAAATGCTACAGGCTCATCTTGTATATTTCCTCCCAGTCCTAGAATCATCTACTTCTCTAAGAAGCCCTGGTTCCTTTTATAGGAGAATGGTATTAGAAACCAAGATCTGGGCACTAGGTGTTACCACTGAATTGTCGATGTTTACAGGTGCCCTCAGCTGTCAGAGCAATGAAAATACACGTGTATAATAACCCATTATATACACATACCTATAAATATTTCTTTATGTACGTATCCTTATCTAAGCTAAATATGAGTTTATACTGATCTCTCCAATGCTAATCCATTATCACATGGATTATTCTAGCCTCCTCCCCTGGCTCATTTGTAAACTCTCAGTACAACAATAAGAAACCTGGCCCCCACCATCCACCCCTCATTCATTTAATGGTTCAATTCTAGTATACATGTATAGCAGTATCAGAATTGTTAAGCCATATGCTCATGGAAAACAACTTTTCCAACTAGATGCTTGTTTATGTATAGTTTCTTTTGCCTTTAGTCTTACATACTCATTTTCAAAGTTACTTAGGTCAGCAGCTTTTATTGACACCATCACTCCCTACAGTGAAGTTGTTTCACTTCTCTGTAATATTGTTACATTGCTTTGTCACATTCCATATTCAATCCTGGGCCTCCTGATCTCCTAAATTATGTCATCAATTGGTATTTATTAAGGTTCACTCTTCGTGCTATAAAGTTTTAACAAATACATAGTATAATGTATCTACAGTTACCATACCACACAAAATAGTTTCACCAGCCTAAAAAAGATCCCCTGTGCTTCATCTCTTCAATCCTGTCTCCCTCTCCCCTGGCAACCACTGATAGTTTTACTGTCACGATAGTTTCACCTTTTCCAGATATTGTGTAATTAGAATCATACAGCATGTAGCCTTTAGTTAGAAATATACATTTAAAATTTACCCCTGTCTTTTTGTGGCTTGACAGTTCATTTCTTTTGGTCACTGAATAATATTTCTTTACATGGATATACCACAGTTTATCCATTAACCTACTGAAAAATATCTTAGTTGATTCCAGTTTTGAGTGATCACTGATAAAGCTATCATAAACATCACATGTAGGTTTTTATGTGGACATAAGTTTTTAAAACATTTTGGTAAATGCCCAGGAGTGCAATTGCTAGATTGTATGGTAAGACTATTTTAACTTTGTAAAAACTGCCAGACTATCTGCCACTGGCAATGAATGAGAATTCCTGTTGCTCTCTCCTTGCCAGCAGTTTGTATCATGAGTATTTTTGCCATTCTAGAAAGATGTGTAGTGGTCTCATGTTGTTGTTTCTGTGATCACTTTATGACAAATGATTCTGGGCATCTTTTCATATGCTTGCCATCTGTATTTCTTCTTTAGAGAGGTGTATGTTCAGTGACAACTTCTTAGCATAAGTTATTTTCCTAGGCACTGAGTATCAGAGTCCATCCTCGATTTGCCCTTCACTCTAAAATTTGGGGGCAGTATCTGGTATGCAGTTTGAATGGTCCTTCTCAGACCCAAATAGGGTGTCAGTGCCTGGGAGGTCAGTGCTGCTGGGCTGGAAATCATCATTAGGCTGTCGGACATCCCCGCAGAGGATCAGCCAGCTGCTTCTGTGAAAAGAGCACCTGCTGCTAAGAAGAAAGATGCCTCACCTTCTTCTGATTAACCCTCAGCACCTCTCACCTCTTGACTGGTTGCTTCATGGCCTGCTGTCACAGGACTTTTTTCTTTTTAATCTCCTGCTAGAAGGTAAAATTTTGAGTTTGGGCAAAAATTTCTCATTACCCACCATGTTCCCAAAAATAGTGTCTTCCAACTATTTCTCCTCTTTCTTTCTCATACACTTAAAATCCCTTCTGAAATCATTCTTTACTTAAATACGGGCAGGAAGTAAGATTTGGACATCAGAGCTTTCTGTAAGATGGGGCTATTTACATACAAATCCTGCTGCCTTATTTTGCATCACTGACAATGCTATCACCTCTTTTACTGAACAATCCTTGAGCTTTAATCATGTGTCTCAACATTGTTTCCAAACACTTTTTTAAATGTTAGCAGATTAGTCCACAATTAAACACCCCGTCTAACCTCCAAATTATTTAATCACTTCAATCTCATTAGAAATATAGGATTGTTCTTACCTGAACTACAAGCTAGGAAGTGCAGCCAAAACAAGAATTCAAGCTCTCTGGAACACAAAGTGGTTTTTGGCTCCTTGGGGAGAGTGTCATGTCTTTAACAGTGTCTTAAACAAATGCTCCTTTATCCAACTCTTAATTCTAACAAGATGAGGCATGTCCCAGGTTACTTAAGGAGGAAAGAAGCTCTGCTCAGTCACTGTGCTGCTTCGCTCCATCACTACCTCGAGGCCTGCTGTCCACATGTAACAAAGGGTGCCTCGTAGAGCTGTGCAGCAACTGCCATAGGTGGTGACCCTACCCCTGCCAGTAAAAGTGGCCTGAGAGCAGGAGCTGTGCTCTTCATGTCTGTACACCCAAGGTACTCAATAAATGTTTATTAAATACCTGACAATCACCCTGAGACACACAGGGTTCTTGCTGAATAAAGCTACTCCACAGAATCTCTTTCATGTGCTGAGAAAAGGTTTCAGCATAAAAATATAATCCAAAAGCAAATAAGACCTATGCATGTGCACAAAAATATAAATCAGATACTCATTTTTTTCTTTTCTTGCACCCCATTTCACAATGTCTATAATTGATTCTTAAATGTTTCAGCATTGTGAATGTGTGTGTTAAGCCACACTGAAGTGTTTTGGTTACCCTAATCAGGGCCTCACATGCCTAGGGTGGTTAGCTAACATTTAATAAGAAAGGCCGCAATATCAGTGGCTACTACAAATGCTTCAAATCTCTTTATCTCTGGTCATAACCAGAGGATTTACTACTTAGCATAATAAAGGTTAAGAACGAATTTTCATAGGTAAAAATAATGGGTTAGGACACTTTGCAACACCTGTGTAAACTGTTCACTATTTGCTGCCACTTTAATTTTATTTGCACTTGATGCTAAGAAAGCTTTAACCATGAAACTGAATTTTCTGCAGCGGGACAGTATTGATGAGGAACAGAATTACCAGTTTCAGAGTTCCAGCCAAGATGGAGGCATAGGTAGAAATGCTTCACTTCCTTGCACAACCAAAAGAAGGATAACAACCAATTTAAAAACAATAAACAACAGAATTGCCAGAAAATCAAACTGCATGGAACTCTGACAACCAAGGAGTTAAAGAAATATTCACCTAGACCAGTAGGAGGAGCAGAGACCGGCAGCCAAGTGGAGAAGACACACAGCAAGGTGGTGGCCATGCGGGCAAGGCAGGGCTGGCTGAATGGGAAATAAAGGCTCAAAGGTGGCTGTAAACTACTGCAGGGGTTGCCACCGCAGGAGGAACTCCCAGCCTCACAGGAGTTCATTGGAAAGTGGGGCTAGAGTGGAGCAAGCAGGCGGCATTGTCCCCTCTCTGGCCCCTCCCCCACAGAGAGGGCCACAATGCAGCAAAGAGGGTTGCCCTACCTGTGTGAATACCTAAGGCCCACCCCCTTACAACTTAACAGGTGCACTGAGACAAAGAAATATGACCCAAATGAATCAACAGATCAAAACTCCGAAAAAGAGCTAAGCAGCAAAGAGATAGATGACCTATTTGATGCAAAGTTCAAAACACTAGTTGGATGCTCACAGAACTGATTGAGCTCAGTTGCAAAATAAAGGAAGAAATGAAGACTACCCAAAGTGAAATAAAGCAAAATACACAGGGAACCAACAGTAAAGGGAAGGAAACCAGGACTCAAATCAATAATTTGGAACAAAAGGGAGAAATAAACATCCAACTAGAACAGAATGAAAAAACAAGAATTCAAAAAAAAAAAATGAGGAGAGGCTTAGGAACCTATGGGACAACTTTAAATGTTCCAACATCTGAATCATAGGGGTGCCAGAAGGAGAACAAGACCAAGAAATTGAAAACTTATTTGAACAAATAATGAAGGAAAACTTCCCTAATATGGCAAAAGAAATAGACTTCCAGAAAGACCAGGAAACCCAGAGAAGTTGGACCCAAGGAGGAGCACACCAAGGCACATCATCATTAACTTACCCAAGATTAAAGATAAGGAGAGAATCATATAAGCAGCAATTGAAAAGGAAACAGTTACCTACAAAGGAGTGCCCATAAGACTATCAACTGATGTCTCAAAAGAATACTTGCAGGCAAGATGGGGCTGGAAAGAAGTACTCAAAGATATCAAAGACAAGGAACTACATCCAAGATTACTTTATCCAGCAAAGCTATCCTTTAGAATGAAAGGGCAGATAAAGTGCTTCCCAGATAAGGTAAAGTTAAAGGAGTTTATCATTACCAAGCCCTTATTTTATGAAATGTTAAAGGGACTTATCTAAGAAACAGAAGAAGATCATAATCATAAACAATGAACAGTAAAATGACAACAAACTCATAAATATCAACAACTGAACCTGAAAAAAATAAAAACTAAGCAAACAACTAGAACAGGAACAGAACCAGAGAAATGGAGATCACATGGAGGGTTATCAATGGGGAAGAGGAGGAGAAGGATGGGGCAGGAAAGGTACAGGGAATAAGAAGCATAATTGGTAGGCATAAAATAGATGGGGGGAGGTTAAGAATAGTATAGGAAACAGAGAAGACAAAGAACTTATATGTACAACCCATGGACATGAACTAAGGTGGGGGGGGAATGCTGGAGGGCAAGTGAGTTGCAGTGTGGAGAGGAATAATGGGGGGGATTGAGAAAACTATTAATAGCGTAATCAATAAAATATACTTATTTTTTTAAATAAAAAGAATTGCCAATTTCATTTGGGTATGATACTCTAACTTGGCAAAGTGGCACTGGAAATACAGAATACGATGAACACAAACATGATGACCTCCCAAGTCTTTTTACACAGGCATTTTGCCTCCAGAATGAAAGAGTGGGGAACACCCATAAAGTCACACTGCAGGGAAATCTATTCACGTCCTATCCTTTATGCTAAAGTGTACAGTTTCAGCTTTGCTCCCATCCTTATATCTCTACGTATTTCAGATCAATTGTTAAGCCAAAGGACCCTTCCCAAACCAATATCTGACAGTCCAGCCAAAAAAAAGGTTTTTATATTTTTCGCCTCCTCAGAAAACCAAGTTAATGGCTCACAGAGACAGCACCCTCTTCATCAACCACCACTTCACATGATAGTTAAGCAATGAATACAGATTCAACATTCCCCAAAACAGTGTCCAGTGCTGCCACTCAAATCTGTTTTAATGAGATCTAAAGGAAATAACCTTTAGGTTCTTAGGAAATAACCCTGGGTGTGTTAAGATATATGATGTTATAGCACCTCTCTCCATTTTCTTCAAAAGCGTAACTTTCCAGACATTGCTATGCGTGCAAGGAATGCATTGGAGGGAGGAGGTGGGGGCTTTGGAATGCTTCTCTGTGTGTTCTGGCAGGAACAGCAGATACCAGAGCCTGGGACAAAAGGCACAGGCTATGTTCCAAGTCATTGAGCAAATGCTCAATAATTTCCTGAAAACTATTCTCAATCTGTTGTTCCAATCAACATTCTAAATCTAAAAGTGTTCAGGTACCAGATTCAGGATACTATGCATTCCACACAAAGTAAGCAGGATACTGGAGAGGGAAAGGGGGAAATGGCTGACATATCAGAGCTCCAGAACGCTGCCTACCTAACACTCATGATACCAGCCAGCAATGCATGATCTTCAAAAGGCCAATAAAACATACCATGCTACACCATCCTAATTTGCCTTTAAACCTTTCTCATCTCTGAAGAAAACTTAGTATTTTTCTATTTTTGAAGAAAATCTGACTTTTGGATATTTTCTCAAAGGTTTCTCTTTTCCAAATTGCTGAACTATTAAAGATGACTCAATCGATACGTGTGCTCTTGAGGCTTTTACATAAGGTGTACTGTACCCAAAATATCAACATTCTGCATCATGAGTCACTTTACAGTATACTCAGATTTAGTTTGTTTTAAATAAACACCATGTCCATTAATTTTATATCCAAGTGTAGAGCTTTCATTTCTGCATGGTCTCTATTCATTCTAGTTTCTCTTTTACAGCTTTGCCCAGCAACAGTGAAGACACAGTTACTGGACTCTGAAGCAACTACCAAATATAAGGTGCATTACACTGACCACAAAGCTGCTTACTTCTCTCGTCACTTACTGCAGGATACTTGAGATGGGTGGAAAAGATTAAGAAAATTAACTCTGAATTAACCTGGAGTTCAAGTTTAAGAGAATTTTCCCAGGTTGCTGAGGAGAAAGAATAGTAGTTCACTGTGTGAGGCCAATTAGAACCAAGAGGCAAGGGTCTGCTTCCAAGTAATTGCCATCAGGTAGAGAAGAGACAGATATGCACTGAGAAACGAAGTGAAATGAGGTGGGGCTGTAAACAAAAACACACACAAAACACCGAGAGGGCAAGAAAAGGGATAATTGTGTCTGAGGAGTGGTGGAGTGGAGGAGGTCTGGGGAACAGGCTTTGGAGAGGGGAGAGTGAGAAATGAAGCTAACATTTCCTAAGTGCCTACTACTTGCTGCCCAAGTAGGGCAAGATAGTCCACATCAACCTTAAAATGGCCCTTTGAGGATGATTCAGATTTGCTTAGCATGAAGTTGAGGATCACAGAATATAAACACTTCGATGCCTTTCATTAGAAATCGTGCAACTAGGAAAGATAAGAATGAGAGAGAACCCAAATGTGAATTGATTCCCAAGTTCATGCTCTTTTGACAAAAATACTTGCTTTCCCCAAGAGATGTGTTAACCACTTTTTATGCATTAATGGACCTAATCTCATTTAATCCCCACCTGAAACCCTGTGCCATGGGTATTGTTAACTCTCTTTTACAGGTAAGGGAAACAAGTCCAAGGAAACAAATTAATTTGAACAAAGGTTCCATACTTAAAGCGAGGACGAAGGTTCAAACACAGGTCTGTTTCACCCTGACTTCAAGGTGAACCTGAAAGCCAACTGGAACTGGAACAGGTAGAGATGGAAGAAGAGGTACAAGGAGAGCTCCATCCTATTTCCCCGCACTGATGCCTGCAGGTCTCAGTATGTGCAAAGCCAGAATAGAAGGTCTACTGGCTTTTTCATTTTCCCAAAGAACATTTACTACATCGCATGACCCTCATCAAAGGGCAGACAGCATAAACTTTTTAAGCTGACTGCTACCAACACAACTTTTCCCCAGAGATCTCCACTCTCCAAACTTCCAGGACAACATCCAAATTACAAATATCCTGTCAAAGAGGGCACTCCGAGGTAAACAGGTCTCATCCTCAAAGAGTAACTGAGGAGTCTCTGACTATGATTCAGGAGATTAGGCAACTCCTTGATTCATCTCTGCAAAGGCTTCCCTCGGGGCTTCCCGGGACCGTGAGGAGGACATAGGCCAGGAAGGAATCAAGAACTGCCACCCACAGACATACATGTTAAGTGCTATGCAGGAAGTGACCAAGAACACCTAGGAAGGGTTCTCAGAACACACAGCCAATCTTAGTTCTTCCAGGCACAAATTTTCAGTGCCCACTGCTGTTCTCTGGCTTAAAAAAAAAAAAAATCAGCTCGGGAATGAAATTTTAGTAACATTCTGTCAAGCCAGAATGGCGACAAAGGTTTTTCCAGCTATATATGGAAACATGTCCTGGCTCTGCCAAGTACCTAAAGGAGACTCTCCAATTCTTCTCTGACGTATGATTCATGATCTAAACAACAAATTCCTAGCTCAAAACAGTTTCCAGGGGAAGAAAAGGGAGATTAGTTATCCAAATGTGTGCATACCTTCCAGAATAGAAGCAGTGGTAAACTAAATGCCACATTTATCTTTGACAATTAAATCTTCCACAAGAGGAATAACAAAAGTCTCATGTTTGGCCTTTTTTTAAGTGACTATACTCTTCTATTAATTTGCAGACTTAAATAAACAATATTATCTTCACTCTGGAAGCAGAAAGCTCAAGTATTTTTCCATAGTGAGATAATTTTTAAGATAATTATAAGTAATCTTTTATGCAACAAAGTACAATGTATTTTACATAAAGTTTCTATGTTTCAACCTAATTGTTTTGATAATGGGGTATATAAAGAAAGAAAAACATGTATTTCAGAGAAAAATATTGCCTCTTCTATACTGCAAACATAGTGGTTTTTTTAAATAAAGGAGTTACACTATCTAATATCATTAGATGAACACATAATCAGGAAACGCTTATTCCCTTTATTTACTACTGAAGCCTGGGGTATTTAATTAACATTTGTGATTTAGCTACCTTGGTAGAAGACACGTTGGAAAGTATGGTTATTGCAATCATGCTAAATGAGGAAGTGGTAACCCTGAGCCCCAGGAAGGGAACATTTGAGAATAAATTTCTCCTGAGGCATGGAAGTGAAAGTGGACTTGTTATGAATAGCTCCAGAGTCAAAGAAAAAAAGCACTGGACAATGATTAGGAACAAGGCAGATTTAGGGTCAAAGTAAGGAAGGATGGCTGAACTATTTCAGCTCTTCAAAGATGGAATGGGCCATTCATTCTCTATTGCTAGAAATATTTAAGGAAAAGTCAATAAACATTTGGCAAGAATTCTTTAAGATACTTAGCACTACAGAATAAACCTCTACTCCAATTTTGGTCAGCTCTAATATTTTAGGTGTTCTTTCTTATCTCTAAACGGATTCCCCATGCGTTGCTCAAATCACCAGTCTAAGGCTGAATTACCATTTTCTCTCCTAAGCACCATGGCTGTGTCTGCTGTCACCATCCATCCATCGCACAATGAATCCCCAAACCTAAGCAACTATTCTGGGGAACAAGCTACAGATGTATGAAAAAAAGTGGAGCATTTTCTGTAAGTAAATTGTAAAATACTTTTCATATAGAGTTACCAAAGGCATGCTCCCCACCAAAAAAAAATAGATTCTAAAAACATTTTGGGTAACTAGAAAGCAAAGAAATTTATCTCTCTAAGTCATATTCTATTATTTAATATTCACATATCTAGTATTCACAAATATTAGAACTAGTTATGTTTTTAAATGTTGACCAAATGTGATTCTTTAGATTGACCTTTTTTGTTCAAGTAGATGCTGCAAACAAAATTTTTCTCTAAACAAATTCTCCAATTGCTGTAACTTGGAAGCATTATGATACTGTCATATGCGTTTAGTTCAGAGATAAATCTCTGCCAGACCAAGAGACCTCGCCATTCCTAGACACAGCCCTCATTTACCACAGCAGCTTCCTCAGGAAGAAGGGTGGGGGCAGAAAGCCTCCGAACTCCCACACTGGCCACCAGCCCATGACGTTCTCTGCTCTGGCACCAGACCCTAAGAACAGGTCGTGAAGTGCATTCAAGTCAAACACTATACACTATAAGCACTCCACTCTGGCTTCCTGGACCTTCTCAACAACGCCAAAAATAAACCACAAGAGAAATGTGTTACTATTTGCTAATCACAATTTGGCCATCTTTTTCTAAACTTTCTAATACTAGAGAAATATGAAGTAAAACCATCTAAGAACAACTTTAAAATCCTAAGAGAAAAATATAAGTACGTGAGGTGAAGCCATGAAGAAAAACGAGGGAATGAAGGATGCACAATTCCGGAAGGTGGATGGATACCTGTGGCGGTAGGGAGAAAAAGGGAAGGGCCTGGGTGGGGTGCACTGAGAGCTTCAACGGGGATGGTAGCGTTCTCTTTCTTCACCCAACTATGTGATGCCTACACAGATTTTCATTTTATTATAATTTCTTATACCTTCTACATATCAAATACATACTCTTTTGCAATTACTTAATAATTAAAACAATTTTTTTTAATTTTAATGGAGTAGAAAGAAAACTATTAGATATCTGTCTAAAACCTGTCATTGTGTAACATTTAACCACACACTTCTCTGAAATTTAGTAAAATATAGTCATTGGACTAGAGCAAAGGTCATCAAACTATGGCTCACCACTTGTTTTCATAAAGATTTATTGGAAGATAAGCAAGCCCATTTGTTTATATATTTTCTGTAGCTGCCTTTGTATCAAAACAGTAGTTAGCGTTAAGTACTTGCAATAAAGACCATATGGCCTCTAAATCCTAAAACATTTAATATCTGGTACTTTAGGAAAAGATTTCCAATCCTGAGCTAGAGAATCATATGGCCTTTCCTAAGTAACAAAGACTGATATTAAGAAAAAAAAAAAAACATAGTATCGAAACATGCCAACCCTACTCCACCCACTGGTGAACTAAAATTTCTTTTTGGTACTTTTCATAAGTGTTTTTTTAGGTTAACTGTTGCACAGCTTGTAAAATATCATGAACCATGTCAAGAGATATTAGATGTGAATTTTGTGCAAAATATAGCTTCCTCTCAATCAATAGTAGCACCATCGTACAATCAATAATCTCCTGCCCTGGGCGCTAAGGTCTGTCTCTAAAACTGAATCTCATAACTGAAAACCTGGTTGGGAAATCTCAGAACCTAACACACCATTCTTGTGAAGGGTCTTAGCTCACTTAGAATAAGAAAGGTTCATTCCCGGGATTGAATCCAATGTTTCCCCAGACGCTGGTCCCATGAATATCCCCAGGGGATTTTCGGTCTCTTAGCACACACATGTGTGCACATGGAAAAGCTTGGCATTTGCCATTTTTAAATGCCAAGGGTAACAAGTCCATCTGTTCTTGTCCCATTAAGTTCACTTTTTATATCTGTGTAAACAATTCTTCAGCCTGCAAAACCATTGGGGAGATGCCTTTGCTGGAAGAGATAAAGAATAGGGTATATTTATTGTCTCTCCAAACTTGTTCCTCTAGAACCCTAACTCTTTGCTCTCTTCTAATCCCACCTGTGACACCAATGAGGTGGTCAGTGTTGCAGTCACACTTGAGACTGACAGCCAACCCTAAACTTGCCTGAAGCCCAGCAATTACTGATGTTACCACCCCCATCCTTAGATGATCTAGTGGCACGAATGACCAGAAATCATTTTGAATGTCTAACTTTGAGTTATACAAAACTCATACTAACCGAAACTCAGATATGGTTTGAAACTATCCATTTCAAATAGACCCAAAGTTCTCTTCATTGCTTGTACCAGGATAGCTGGACACCAGGTCTATGAAGTCAGTGGGAAAGTAGTAAAGAAAAGGGGGGCTAGCTACTCAGTGGACACCAGCAGTCCCTGGAGCCACAGCCAGGACACTGTCCTTGTTTAACACTCAGTGCTTCTGTTGTGGTTTTTCCATTGGAAGCAATAAATCTCCTTTTTTTCCCCTAAAAAGAGATTTTTATAAGGGCTCATCTGATTTCTTTTTTAGCCTGCATTATCATGCTCACAGATCAAAGTTACTTATGTGATGAGAAGTGTTTAAAGTAGAAAATTATTTTTAGTATACAGGTCTTTGGGGGATTTTGACTTTTGCTAAGAAAGAACATTTGAAGCTAAAAATCACAGGACCCGGATTCTAATTTTCTGTATCAAACTGTCACCTTGGACAAGGCCATAAACTCTCAAGACATATATCTCTGAAGTAAACTTCTTGGAACTTAAGATAATTTCCACCCTTCTCCTTCTCAACACATTACATTTTCCCCTAATCTAATGAGCTTGAAGCTACAAAACAACATCCTCTACCCTGTTACAGCAAATTGCTCTGACCATTTGCCCTGTAGGTCTTTGTTTCTCTCTCTAAATTGAAAGTATCCTTCCTTTTTGTCACAGGTAAATTTTCCACTCTGTCTCTTGATTTTATCCCCTTCTGCCTCTTCTGGAACATTGCTATTGCCTTAGCACGACCCATTATTTTCCACCCCCATGCCCCTCATCCACTCATCAGCAAATCTTGTTCTAGATCCAACACAGGCACCATTTCCTGCCTCTTGCCTTTTCTGAATCTTGACTAAGAGCAATCCCTCTGTCTTGTACACCTCATCTTATTATTATAGTTCTCAGTTGTATTGCAGTGATTGCACATTTGCCTTATCCTTTCCAATAAATTACAAACATTTCTCACTCAACTTTGTGCAATAAGGTACTCATCCACCTTATAATGTCACACATATAATAGCATTCAACCTGTACTGGGTAATAATGAATAAAATAGATTGAAAGTCTCCTCACATACTGATTCCAGAATAAAAGCTTAACTTCTATTGTCTGTAGTCTCTACCATAAAAGGGGAACACTTTAGAAATACTTACCTTTATTGAATAAATTATCTCCTAGTCACAGATTCAATCCCAAAAGATGTCACTTCCCAATGTATATGTATCTAAGCCATTTTTGTTTCTCTACTTTAGAGACATTTTTTCAAAATCCCAGCTGGTAAAGTTGAGTAAAAGAGAGGTTGGCAGTGGAGAGTGGTAAAAAAAAATGTTTAATGTATATGTGGAAACATCAGGGGTGGAGACAGTGTAGCCACTTCAACCAACTTTCTCTTGCACCTTCAAGAAAGTATCCTCCAGAAAAGCCTGGAAATTGTTTTTTTATTGTTCCGAAAAAAGTTGTGTATGGCAACCCTTTCATTTTGTGAGCAACTAATAAATGTTACTTGAGTAAAAAATAAAAATGTGACCAATAAGAGCATTGGATACTAAGAGGTCACAATAAAAACTGAAATGAGACACCAATCACTCAATTCTTCAGGGATTTCATACCAGGGCTCAAATAGACAATGATCCCAAGGTCCAAGGACTGTATGTTCTTTCATACACTCAGGAGAGCCATATATTTCTGAATATTTATACTCTTGGACAATGTATTCCAATGATAACATCAAATTCCTGCCCATTCATTTTTCTTATTCTTCTCTTAGTTTCCCCAATAAGATTTAGTTTATTTCCTCCAAGAGCACATCCCACTTAATGTTAATCATTACTTGTTTTGCTTCTCTTATAAAAGCAATCACAACTTTTAGCTCCATTTCACCTAAAGTTAGAATTTAATCTGTCCTATTTAGCACATTCTAAAATGTTTCCTGTGCAAAGTCCGTAAACTCTTTTGCTTCAACTTATTCACTTAGTGAATATTGATTGAACACTGACTATATGCCATTCACAATTCTACATGTTAAGAATATGGCCATGATCAAAACACACAAAGTCTTCTCTCATGGAGCTTATATTTTAGCCAGGGAGATGAATAACAAACACATGTTCATCAGAAGGTGTCAAGTTCTATAAAGAAATGTGAACAGGGTAAAGGACTAGAAAGTGCTAGGGAAAGAGCACTATTTTTGGTAGCATGACACAGTTTGAAGAAGGGAAGCAAAGCTTACAAAAATCTAGGAGAATAATTCTGGGAGAAAGAACTTAAATGCTAAGGCCCTGGGGCAGGAGCCTGCTTAGTCTAGCTGAGGGATAGCAAGAGATCCTGAGGAAATTCTATAGCTTATCAGATTATACCAGCTGAAAGATTTCATTTAATTAAGCCTCATTCGTTTTCTATCATTTTTTAAATTACAATAGAAATGGTCATATAAAATGCAAAATGACCTAAACTGTACTATTCCCCTTGAATTAATTATTGCTGAATACCAGTAGGCATTCAGATAGTTCCAGATGGCCAAAACCAGATCCTGGCTCTAAAGTATCCTAGGATGTGCCATATGACTTTGTGTGACAGTCATGCAGTTCCTCCAAAGTCTTGTTTTTACTCTCAGCCTTGTTCTAGCTAAATGAATTAAATGACAACCTAAATTTATATAGGTTACTGGATAGGTATCTAAGAATTCTTCACCAAAGATAAGTATGTTATCACTACTAACATTATCCTTATTTATGTATTGTCTTTCTCCTCCAATAGAAAGTAAGCTCCATGACAGCAGAGGCTCTGCTTTGTTCAACACTCTATCTCCAGTGCCTAGAAAATAGTATCTGAGCTGCTTATTAGACACTCAATTAATATTTCTTGAAATAATAAGTGAAACTTAAAGGAATCAAATGAGAGCTGGAAATTATCAAAGTCATAACAAAAGCATGGAAGTTAACATTTAAAATAAGAAACATGTCACAGAGCTAGAGGTCTGCCAGTGGGAATCCCATGGTGCAGGGTGGGGGATAAAGGTGAAAAGAAGACCCTAGAAGCCATGTAGTAAGGTGTAGTGGGAAGGCCATCCAAGTTAAGTAATGTGGGTTCTACCATAGACTTCTCACTACTCAGACTCTGGCTTGAGTGTGTTATTAAATAGCATTCTATATACTAGACTAAAAAAATAAAATAAAATATATAATGAGTTCAATGTTGAACAAATTAAGTCTTGATGCCTACAGAATATCAGGTATAGAGAAAACTATGTTGGCCTCACAGCATGTAATTATTACTAGCAGCTAATAGAAAAAAATCAGATGTGTTTTTTTCAAGAGCAAGTAAAATTCACATTGTATATAAAATCTCTCAATGTTTTATAAATTGACAACTCATTAAAAGAATTTTTAAAATTCTGTTCAGGCCAAAAGAGCACAAAAACATACTGGGTTTGACATAAAAGACACCAGTTTACAATCTTAGGAAAGAACAGGGAGGAAAAAAATAAATCAGAAATGGAATCTTAAAAATAATTTAAAGGGCAGATAAAGAAACAGATCAATGGTCAGAGAAACCAGTCAGAAAGTTAGGAAAAGAATCAAAAGAAAGTGTGGTTTTAGAGAATTGAAGGAAAGGGAGAGTTTAAAGAAGGGAATAATTAACAGTTTCAAATATTACAAAGCAGCAAATAAGAGCGGAACCAAAGGGTCCTTTAGATTTTGCAAAAAAAGTCACAGGAGATTTTTGCTGATACAATTTTACCAAAGTAGTAAAAGCAAAGCTTTGTTTCAGTGAGGATTCTTGTTCAACACTCTATTCCTGGGGCCTAGAAAACACTACCTGAGCTGTCCACTTGACACTCATTACACAATGAAGAGTAAATGGGAATGTGACGAAAGGAAAGATAAATACGCTCTGCCATTTTGGTCAAAGAGCAGCTATGTTGGTGTGGTTGATGACAATAACAAAACTAGTAGCACTTTGTGAGTCCTTAAGGAACATCAGGCACTTCAGAATGCTTTGTAGTGCAGGATGCAATATGCACAACTTTATGGAGTGGGGACTGTTGTTACCCTTAAATTAGAGTTGAGAAGACAGAGGCTGAGAGAGGTAACCATGACCAATTTGTAAGTGCCAGAGCTCTGATCTGAACCCAGGATGTTAGAGTCGCAGAACTAGAAGACACACACACACAACCTTATTTTCATAAATTATAGCTATTACGGGAAATGTTCTATCGGGAACCTGAAACAGGAAAAGAGCACAAAGTTAGGGAAGCACAGGTACTTCCCAGATGGAATAAGGGCAAAGCCAGAAGGTTCTCGGAGTGATGCCAATATCAGCCTCGCTGTGTATTTTATAAATGGACTAGAAAAGACTGAGTAATCTGATGTTTCAAATTTTGCAAATGACACATTCCGCATCTCTGGGGTGTGAAATGCCACCCTGACAAAAATAAAACAAAGTAAACTTAGTGATGAGCTATAAGTTCACAGGACCTAAGAATGGAATTTGGCAACTCCATGAAGCAGGTAGGTGTCTCCAATTTCTATTTCAGCACTGCTTCCTGTTTCAGTGTGTTCCCGTCCTCAGATCCATCAACATCCATGGTAACTTCTCCCATGTCAAAGCTAAGGCTCAAGACCCAAAGGACAGCAGCCAAGAATTGAAAATCAGCCTCATTAAAGGCATGTAGTTCAGGGTAGGATATAAAGCCCTGTGGACTAGAAGAGCCTAACGAGACCTAGTCCTCAAGGGAGCAAAAGCCAGAACACTGAAGCTCAGCTGTACCTCCTCAAAGCCTTTTCAGCTAAGGTGCCTGGCTCTCTACATAGAGAGCGTGAACCTGTTGAACTCCTTACTACAACACATACTACAAACTGAAAATGGGAACTTGTTTAAGAGCTTCTTAAATGAATCTACATGGGACTTAAGGTAAACTAGGGCCACTTCTAAGATGACAAAGAAAATTAGCTTCAACTCCCACCAACATGTTTCCTGAAGCGACACTAGTACTGTACATGCAGTACTAGAACTAAATGGATCACAGATCTGACGTGTACAAAACTTCTCACATAAAATATTTAGTAGCTATTGGCCCTCAGAACAACAAATTTGCCTACTAATACTTTTAAACTTATAATGCATATTCACCTGACATCCAGAAACCAACAATCCTTATGTTTTAGGTTGTTAAACAAGTAATTATAGCAATAAAAACTGTTCAGCAATAAATAAATATCTCTTGAATTTAAGCCAAAATTCATGATAGTTTTTGTTTGTTTTTATCTCATTTAATACAAATCAAAAAATACAGAGGTAAGTGCTCTTATTTTCCTTATATTACAGATAAGGAAACTGAACCAAGACCACACGGCTGTTTAGTTGGTGGAGCAGATACTCCAACTCAGGGCAGCTTGACCCCAGAAACTATATTCTGCACCACAAACACTCTATAATTCCCTTCTACAAAACTTAAACTTCATTTTAACATACCCTTTTAGATTAATCTGCAAATCCATCCACATCAAATCAAATCCTCTAATCCAACACAATTAGATAGTACATATAACAGAATTAACCACCCCAAAAAGAGAGTCATAGTCCTGTCTCCAAAGTATCCTTATGAAAATCCTCAACTGCACATGGTAGATTAATCAGAATAACACCAAAGGCAACATATAGTTTTCCAAATGAAAATAGCATGTCTTAAATCCCAAATCTTAAATTGAGGGGTTTTTCCTCCGGTCTATCTGCTCTCCACGGGGACAGTTTCAAGAACGGAAGACCTCTGCTGGGGTCATTAGAGGTCATGTGCAACGGGTCTCGTGGTAATATTTCCACGTAAATAAAACAATATAGCTACTCTGCAGAGATGAACTTTCCACCTGAGAAAAGCTACCAGTGAAAGGAAAGCAAATGTAAAGCTGTTTTTAGCATTTTAACTAAATTATATGTAAACAAAAACCACCAAATATTAAGCAGCAAAATGATATTTTGTAGAAAATGAGCTTGGAAGCACAGAGATGTGTGAAAACCATGTGGATATGCAGTTTAATATGCCTGATGTGCATTGATGTCCTCATATTTTATACTTCTACCACATTTCAAAGCCATTTCAAACTGTTTGCTATCGGGAATATTTATCTTTCAAAGTCACATACTGAAATACATATGGATGAAACAATATGATATTTTGAAATAATCCATAATGAGAAAAGAGGGACATAGAAGGAGATGAAACAAGGTAGGCCTGAGAGTTCATTACATGATTCTCTACATCTTGTTTATATTATTCTACTTACATGCACATATCTGACACGTCCCTTAATAATAGTTTTTTAATCTGTTTAAGAGTTTTACAAGTGTATATTACACTTGTGTTACTTTTGGTA
Source organism: Anoura caudifer (assembly GCA_004027475.1). Lineage (NCBI taxonomy): Eukaryota > Metazoa > Chordata > Mammalia > Chiroptera > Phyllostomidae > Anoura > Anoura caudifer. The sequence continues at coordinate 1,341 of PVKU01005536.1, read as the reverse complement.
TATATTTTTACACCAGATAAAACAATCTCTGCCAGCACTTTTAAAATTCAGACTGTGAACAGAAGACAAATGTGTCCACTAAATAGTATACAGTTTATAATCTGCCTCATTTAGTTCAGTGAAAGGTTAGGACAACTAAGTGTCATAGGTTCCCTTTTTTGTTTTGTTTTGTTTTGTTTTGTTTTGGAGGTTTTTTGTTTGGTTTCTCCTGTTCCTCATATTTATAATCCTAATCTCATTTAGCAGTTCCAAAAAAGCACTTTGGCTGGTAGAACAAAGGGTGCTCTATAATCCATGAATGAGGACAGCAATTACCCATAAAAGAGCTCATTATATGTGACAGTATCACCAAAAGATGACCAGCTCAATAGGAATGGTTGGCCATGGTGCCATTAAGCTTTAAAAACACCATGCTCTAGTGCTTTGCTGATGTGTTGATGCTCCCTCAAGCCTTCTCACTGAAGGCCCATATTTCACACGTTAACTTGGGTTCTCGTGATCATTTAATGACACCAAACTGCAAAGTTCCAAATTTTGCTTCTGCTAAATATGAATAGCCTTTGTATCATGAGATCCAACTTATTACTGAAGTGCTTCTTGGTTGGCATATTTTTTTCAAAAATATACTGTTTAAAGTAAATATGACGTAAATTTCTAAAGTGCTCAATGGGACTAGCAAACCAAAGGTTGGTAATATTGAATTATATTTTACAAATTTGCTTTATAAATATCACAAAACCAGCTGTCTCAGAAAACAGTCTTCATTGACTTCATTACAAATTACTTGAATTTCTAAATATGGAAATTTGGTGACATGTACATGAAAAATACACAACAAAAAGAAAAAAATTAAAGATCTTCAATTTACCAATATTCTTCCTTTGAATTCACACACCCAAATTAGTGTTTCTCTTTTGAAATGACCTTAGAATGGCAATTTTTGCTTTTCACTGGCTCAGGCTAGCTTCTGGGTACGGGATGAAGAAGAAAAGAGGGGCGGGGGGGAGATGCAATGGATATTTTGAGAGAGCAACTTTATCCTGGGGGGAGAGAACCTTTCTCCAATGTGATTAACTTAATGATATTTTAATTGGGTATTTGCCTTTCTATCATTAGACAGGCTTACTGTGTATTTTAATCAGAAGGGAAGTCTACTGAGCCAAAATTTCTAAATTACTTCCCTTTTCTGTACAAAACATTTTTATCAAGGAAAATAGATAAACTGCTTCCAAGTTGAACAAGCCAGGGAGATGTAGGGGAAGCAAGGAACTATAAAGAGAAAGGTAACTAAAACATAGCAAACACCTTCTCCAACTCCAGCTCTGGGGTGCTGCCAATCAT